>BPLR01020097.1:0-28562 GCA_021605095.1 Caerostris extrusa | reverse complement strand
TTTTTAATTATAAATTTAGTTAAAATATTTCTGACTAGTTCTGCAAATAAAACCGCATTAAATTATGCGCTTATAAATATATGTATATACCTTTATAATTATAAATTATTTTATTTAATAACTTAAGTATGATTAGTCGTAGTAATCAGTACACTCTGTCATAAAAACCATTTCTTTTAGCCAATGATGCGTCTTGGCTCAGTCCGATCGGCTTCCGTTCCATTTGCAATGATTGGGCTTTTTAAAGTTATTTTATTCGGTTTAAAAGAAAGAGAAAGAGCTATTTAAAAACAGCTGTTCAAAAATTACGAAATATTTGTATACATACAATGAATATTTTATATAAAATAATAAATGAAACATAGTGAATATTTGTGATTTAAAAAGTTCTTGTCAAAAATACTGTATATATCTGAATTTTTTGAATTATTTACCACGTGAACTCTTTACCACTCCACTTAACTGTAACGGTACTTCGGTGTTAGAAGTTTTCTAACTGGACTTTAAAATTTACTTATTGGCAATATTCCGAGGTAAGAAACGAGTTTTTTCTGTCTGTATTTCTATTATTATTTGTGTGTGTCATATCGTCATTGTAATATGTAAATAAAAGTATTGTAATTATATTTGAATTAACTGCTACATTCCGTACATTTGTATATCACATTATGTCAATTAGGTGGACTAAAAGGTAAAAGAAATTTTATACGAGATTTTCTACTTTAGCTAATTGTTTTAGGTGAGTTAATAGTTCTAAGACACCTCTTACGATTAAAACTGAATAATTAATAATATGTGACGAAAATTATATAATACCATATTCAAATGTTGTATATTTTAATGGATATTTTCAATAAAGGAACTGAAATAATATTTTAAAATCCTACTATTTTTATTTCAGGTTAATAATTATTAATTAACATCAAACTAATCAAAATTTATTCAATCAAATTATTTAAATCAATGTTTGTCATCGTCATAAACAGAAGTATCCCAATTAGATTCTTTCTCTTAAAATGCTAATTCTTCTCAAATCTAATAAACCCTACTACCAAAACAGCAGTTATTCTTCCAGACTTCCAATACTGGCATATTTCACAAAGAATTGTACAGATAATTAGTGGAATACTTAGTTTTACGATGCCCTCGAATAGCTTTTGCTTTGTGCAGAAGCTGCTGCAAGAGAAGAAGCCATTCCACTTTACGACCACCGACTCCTGCGTAAAATTCTTCTCTCCTCTTTAAAGAGACCAGTGCTGGGAATGTCTCAATTTTGATTAAGTCCCATGCGCGCATAGCCTGTCTTAATTAAAGTTTTATTTTAAGTCATGGTAATAGAAAGAAGTGTTGTTGTTCTTTGTTTATCCTGACCTTCAACGATAATATTTTTGTTAATAGAGAGATTTTTCTGATTAGAATATTGTGTAATAAAACATACATTTTGTTTCTTAATTTCAGCTATTTCAGCTGCAAGAGAGGAGTGTTGTTGATGGTATGTCGGAATACATTAATTGTAAATATTGCTATCATGTATTTTTCAATGATTGTTAGCTTCAATGTTTTAAATCAAAGGCATTTTTTTTTAATTTCCTTGTTGCGCTACTCTACAATTACAATTACACAATCTACAGTTACAATTTAAATTTCGCTTAAGGTGAAAAAGAACGCAAGCTTTCAAGGGAATTAAACGAAAATCTCGCACAAGGCAGTTTTACATTTATTTTTTCTCATTTCTAGCTAATTGCAACTTTCCTGTTTTCTAACGATCCACGTCATAACACATTTCGCAGACCACATTCACGTTAAAATAACACTTTAATTTTCTTTGCTTTTCGTATACCCACTGCGCTTTGGAGCTTTCATTCCTCATAACGTTTATGGTACCAAAAGATTATTTATTTTGTGGTTATAATTAAAATTTCCTATTTATGTTAAATAATATGACCCAGGTGGCATTACTGCCGTGATAGAGACTCGAGAAATATATTTCGAGAATTATAATATTTTTAGCGTTACATGTCGTTAAATGGATCTGGTTAACTTAGCATATTACTTTTTTTAAAGGTACCTTGCATTTAATGAATTGTGTAAAGAAGAATTTATATTAACAGAATCATATTTAATTGTTATCCAGATTATTCAATGGATCTTTCTCGTTTATTTTATCAGCAATGAAGATTGTTAAGAGTATTAGAATGCACAAGCAGTTATTTAAAACAATAATTTTATTTGTTGAAGTAATTGAATATTTTTATGTATTAAAGATACAATTTATTAAACTTTACAAGGTATATCATTAGATGGCATTTTGCATATTTTATTAAAATTTATAATACATGGCTTATTAATTCATTCAGATTTAATTAACAACAGTAGAATAAGTTATTAGATAGTACATTGCACAGCAAAGATATAATACTATTGGAAGGTTAATATTGAAAGGATATCTCGGTAATAGAGAGCAATATAAGATATATAGTGCGATATATATATAAATGAGATATGGTTTCTATTCTTTAAAGCCTGTACTACAAAAACTATTTTAAATCTGATAAAAATCATTATTGATATCGGTTTGGGAGTGTCATTTATTGGATGGAATATTTCATTTCATTATTGTGCATATTTTACTAAAATTTACCATGCATAGCTTGTTAACTCATTCAGTAAATTTTATAAAAAAACGTTAGAGTAAAAGTACCTTAGACATTAGATTTCATAGTAAAGGAATATTATTATTGAAAGGTAAAAATTGTAAGCACATATATTTATTGAAAAACATCGGTAATAGAGCGCTACATAAGATATAAGATATATAAATTATATATATAATATAGTTTTTGTAGATTTCAACTTGATAGTAGATAACATGCGTGAGGTATTCTAAATTACTTGATTATTTATTGTATTTATTCAATCTTGTCATACATTGATATTTATTAATGCAATTTAAATTCACTGTTAATGAAATATAAAAATATGAATCGTACATACAATGCAATCACTAATATTTATCCTATATAAGCCTATAATAATAATAGGCTTAACTAAATGGATATAATTATCTTCACTAAGAACTAACATTAATAAACGTAGTTTTATTTCAAAATGTTTAATTTAGTTTTTAAATAAAATGTAATGTAACATTTGCCCTTTTCATTTGCTACTTCTTTCATTCAGAAATTACATTTCCATAAAAAATAATGTTCCTATTAAACATGCACAAACATTGCTATAACATAAAAGCTTACAGATATAACTTATTTATTATATTTAAAAGAGTCCTGAAAAATGAAAGAAAATATTTACTTATGAAGCAATTTAAATTTTTTGTGTAAGGTGAAAAGAACATAGTTTTCAAGAGAATTAAACGCAAATCTCGCGCAACCCCATTTACATTAATTTTTTTACTAATTTCCAGCAAATTGCAGCTTCCCTGTTTTCTAACGATCCACGTCATAACACATTTCGCAGGCCATTCACGTTAAAACAACACTTTTAATTTTCTTTGCACTTCGTATATCCACTGCGCTTTGAACTCTCCGTCCTCATAACGTTTATGGCACCAAAGGTTATTTATTTTGCGGTTATAATTAAAATGTCCCATTTATGTTAAATAATATTTCCAGGCGGTATTATTGCCGTGATAGAGACTCCAGAAATATATTTCGAGAATTATAATATTTTTAGCATTACATCCCGTTAAATGGATCTGGTTAACTCAACAGATTATTTTTTTTGTGACTTTGCATTTAATGAATTATGCAAAGGAGATTTTATATTAACTGAATCATACTTAATTGTTATCGCGATTATTCGAAGGATCTTTCTCATTTTTTTTATCAGAAATGAAAAGGGTTAATAATATTAGAATAATCAATCAGTATTTTAAACAAGACTTTTATTCGCTAGTAATTATATTGGTAATTGCATATTTTATGTTTTAAAGATATGTTTTACTAAAATGTACAATGCATATTAATAAATATCCTTATGCATATTTTATTAAATTTTCAATGCATAGCTTGTTAATTCATTCAGTAAATTTTATTAACAACAGTAGAGTTTTTATTAAAAAGACATCGGTAATAAGCAATATAAGATATATAGTGCGATATATATAAACAAGATATGATTTTATTCTTCTTATAGCTTGTACTACAATAATCATTTTAAAAACGTGTATATCCATAAAAAAATTGTTATTGATATCGGATTGAGAGTTGTATTTTACACTACTATTATTTTTAGTTTACAAACATACTTTTGGTTTATTTTTTGTATTATATTTCTTACAAAAATACTATTCTACAGTTCAAGAATTTATTTTGTCTGGTATATAATATAAAATTGTATAATTTTATATAGCTGTGAAAGCAAAACAACTGTAACATTAATTAATTATATATTTAATATCATTATGCTCAAATAATAAACATAAAAATTATTTGATTTTTAATTTAAATAAAAAAATTTTTTTTTTAAATATCTCTTAAGAGTGTAAAGTATTTTTATTTCTCAAAATAATGGTATAATAATAACAAAAATTTTAATCTTAGATTTTAAAATTTATATTAAGGTGAAATAATTTAATAAAATGACACCTTCACCTTATAATTTTTAAATGGTAAAACGCTCTGCTCTACTCAAATATGCAATAACGATTATATCACTAATCTACTCATAAATATAGTCTTCTCACCTAGAATAAAAAAAGTTTTAAATTTAAGTCCCTGTATCTAGTTATGTTGCAGAGAAAGTTCAATTTTGTTGTCAAAAGTTCTCCAAAAACATGGTTATATAAAGATTTAGTTCAATTGAAAATACACTTTTAAAATTTTTAAAAAACAATAAATAAATAACTACACCTGAATTATGGAAACGGGTGTGTTTCAGAAAACAAACAAAAAAATGTTTAATCTACTTTTTAGATTATTGAACAATTGCAAACTATTTGGTGAGGCCCCAAAATAAAAAAAAAATTAAAAAAAAAAGCTATATTAGATTTTTTTAAAAGGTTCAATATTACTGACGTCATTCTACGTAAACGTTTCATTTATGTGAATTCAGGAGACATCAAGGTGAAAAATCCAATTTTAAATTTTTTAAGTTCAATTACCTCCCGCTTGAGCGATGCACTTGATGCCAAAAACAAAATGAATCTTTTTCTATTTCGATCAAAGTTGAAGTAATCTTTCTCTTCTGTAACAGACGATTTCATACAGGATACTCTTTTTATTTGAGAAGTTAAAAATATTTGATTGATTTAAAAATTTAAAATTATTAATTTTATAAATAAATTTACTTAATTAATTATAAACACATTACTAATTTAATATTTCTAATGCGCATCATCACTTTGAAATTATTAAACTTTTAAACTTTAACTTTTTAATTATGCTTCGAAACTTACAATAAGCAATAAGATGCAGCAGTAATACAGATCATAATCAGTATCTTTAAAGTTATATTTTAATTAATTATGGATAATATAATTTATTTTAATATTAATTTTTTTTAACTAGTAACATATAAGTATATAAAACATTTAAAGAATGATGTGTAAATCTTTTCTCACATGGGGTAACAATACTCACATGTTCCCATGGAAAGAAACTGTTCACAATAATAATAATTCATTCATTCTAAATTAAAAAAAATAAAAATAGCTTAGTAAAGAGCTAAAAATTTTCAAATCTATGAAATAATTATTCTAAATAAATAATATAAATTTTCTTTTTGAAATATACATATATATATATATATATATATATTGTAAAAATCATCATACAGTGGTTTCAAAAATTAACGAAAAATCAGAAAAAATGCTGAAACAACATTATTAATAAAAAAATATTTTTTCATACAAATTATGCAGTATTTTAAAACTCGTATTGCAGTAGAGTACCGTATACAAACAAGTGGCCTTTTTTAGCATCCCTATTCTGCAATTTAACGTCCACATATTAACAAAAATATTTTCATACAAATTAAGCAAAATATTTGTTGTGTGTAAATAGTGTTGCATCAGAATATCGTATACAAAGAACTGGAATTGCTATGATTTAAAGTCATTGGATTCATGATCGAAAAAAAGATTTTAAACATTTTGGCAAATTATGCCAATAGAGACTGTATAGTGGCATGCCGAGATAGTCCTGATTTTGATAGGAATACTGGACAATATTCATAAGAATTAAGACGGTGGACAATTGGGCGAATAGAAGAAGACTGCAGTAAATGCTATGAAGCGAGTTGGTGAATGTGAGCCCTTCTGTAATTCATTAAACGTGTAATACAATTCTAAGTGCAGAATCATTTACAAGGATGATTAGAGCTACTAGTGCCTTAGATTACCAGCATTTGCAGCTAACTGCAAGGAGGCATATCCTTTAGACTCTTCGAACTACTTAAACACAGCAATGAGCTTTGCTGCCGCTTGGGTTAGTAAATTCCATCATTTTCAAGATGGATCATCGCTGTAATACCTTCTAGCTGTTAGAGGTGAACTCCTAATAGAGATAGACGTACAGGTAGATCTAGATATAGAGATCGATTTAGATAAAGATAGACAGACATGGTTCTAGATAGAGATAAAAACAGATAGATATACAGACTCCATATTGAAAGTGATAATACACTGAGTTCCCATACAATGGGTTTTAGAAAGTGTTTTCATTTTGTGGATTTTAAAGACAGAAAAAAAGTATTTGATTTTTATTTTTGATCTTATTTGTAAAAGAACTGTTTTGGAAACAGCTTTAATTAAGTTCGTCGAATTCTGCCGATAACAATTTTCACACTATAATTTTTCACATTGATATTTAAAAAGATTTTTCTTGTGTTTTGAAAACCATTATATTTTCATTATTTAATTATAAACAACTAATTTTAAGCCGGAGAAGAATTTGCATAGTTGATTTGCAAAGATTGTTATAAAACCTGTTTTATACAACACCCAGATAATTATTTATATGTTAATTACAAATCAAACACCTACAATCACAAACTATGCTAAACAGATTTCATTCAATAGATTAACCCCTTAACATCATTTCGACAATTGATAAAGATTTTATCGTGTCCATGATGAACTGCTATGTTAAGGGAGCAATACAAAGGCCGAAGGGCGAAGAATCCCAAAAAGAACTCCCATGAAAAATGGAGATTCTTTGTTCGCTAATGGTGGCCATAATGAGATACAGATCACGTGATGTCGAATATGCAAACGAGGAAAATATTATTGCCAGATTAACAAGATTAAAAAGAATAGATCGCCTTCGTAATAAGGAACTGCGAAAGACAACTGTGGCTGTCAACTGAGAAACGGTTCTTCTTGGAAAAGTTCTTTTTTTGCCTTAGGTGTCTTTATCACATCCATTTCTTTTATTGGTGACAAAAATTGAAGACACTTGTTAAATTCAATTGTACTTCATAATTTTCTTTAAGACGACTTATTCCAATTTATTTTAAAAATGGAGGAATGTAAGATTTTTTTATAAAAAAAAGGAATATTAAATAGTTAACTACTGAAAAGTTGTCATTTTAGCAGTTCGGTTTTTTTTTTTTTCATCATCTCATTTTGACAACGCTTAATTTTCCATTTTCATTTTATTGCACGTAACTGAATGTCTTTTCATAATTTGATTTCAAAGTATTTTGCCATGTATTCTTGTATGACGTATTTAAATTCAAATATTCTAATTAAAGATCGCTTATTTAAATATATGTGAAGTTCATATCATATATTGAACATATCACAAAAGATTAATCATATTCTGAGATTTAAATTGTGTTTAGTGATCAATGAAGATAAAAAAATATTAAAAGTAATACTTAAAACAATTAAATATGTATTCATATTTACAATATTTGCAATTATTAATATTTCTACAAATTTAACAGGATCAAATATTAACTTTTTGCAACACATAATCCTTCCTAATTTAAGGTTATAATAATTAAAAAAAAACAAAGAAAATTTTTCAATTAATGAAAAAGAATTTTATATTATTATATAAATTCTTTTTTTTTCAGTTAATATTGTTGTAAAAGTAAAAAAAAAAAATCTATCATAATTCTTTCAACAGGAATAGAATAGAAAATTTACGTTCAGTCTATTTTATTATTTTTATTTTGAAAAATTAATAGTTTAAAAAAACTAAAAAAAACACGCTTTTTTAGAGTTAATCAAACTAAAAAGTAAAAAAAAAAAATATTAACATAAGAATAAAATGACTGACGAGAAAATGAATGTCACTGTTCTAAAGCGTGAGGTGCTCGATATCAATCGTTATAATTTTTTTCACTAGTTTATTTCCGAAATGCAGAGTTAGTTTTAAAAAGTCATACAAAACACCCCACGCTTTTAGAACAGTGACATTCATTTTCACGTCAGCCATTTTATTCTTATGTTAACAATTTTTTTTTTTTTTAATTTTTAGTTTGATTAACTCTAAAAGCGTGTTTTTAGTTTTTAAACTATTCATTTATTTTTACTTTTTAGTTTGATTAACTCTAAAAGCATGTTTTTTAGTGTTTTTAAACTATAATATTTAAATGAGGTCCCAGTACGGAGGGAGTGGAACTATAGTTCTTACAATAATGTAATTGTGAGTAAAACAAAGACTAAATGCGAATAGGTCGAGCCAGCCAGGATTCGAACAGGGAATCTCCTGATCCGTAGTCAGGCGCGTCATCCATTGTCACACGTAGGTTTGAATATCTTTACTGGATACTTTCATTCTACATGGGTTAAATTGCTCATCATAAGTTAAAATAAAATCTCTAATCCTGGCGATCCTAATCATGATGAGATAATAAACTTATCCAAATAGTTTAGTGTCGTCGGTCCTTGATAAGTCTACAGAGTTTAAATTAAATCTGATCGCTTAAAGTAGGGCAAAATAGAGCCCAAAGAGTCAGTTTCAAACAAACATACAGGTGAAACTAATATAACAGCGTATTAAAAAAGAATCAACTGTTTTCTTTCTGAAAGATGCCTGTAAATGTTTATTTGCAGCTCAAATAGTGTATATGAGGAGAAACAGATCTCCAGTTGAAAAAGTCAGTTACATACATAAAAACATACATACAAACATACAGGTGAAGCTAATAAAAGCGTATTAAAAAATAAACGTACTGTACAGCTTGTAAAAAGTAAAGTAAAGGCTTGTAAAATAAAAGTAGTAATTGTACAGCTTTAGTGTTCAATTTCTAATTTGTATTTAATGAGATTTAAATAATTTATTAAATCCTAAATTTATATAAATAAATTATATAACAGCTATTTAATAAGACATTAAAAGGTAAACTTGTTTAAAAGTAACAAGTTTACCTTTAATGTTAGGATTTGAGTAGTTCTGGAAAAAAACATTTATTCCTTTATAATCTCATAAAATGATTGCCAATATTTTCTTTGTTGTACAGCTTTTAGTGCAGTATAAAACTTAAATTGTTCAACGAAGCAAAAATGAAAATCCTCAAATAGAAACTAACTTTTGAAAAGCAATTTTTGTTTCTTAGAAAACTTTTAAGAGATAAAATTTTTTTCTCCAATTGATATCACCCACATAAAAATAGGCTACTTATTGGTAACAAATCCGATAAAGACAATCTCTCCACAAATATCTGGCTTTTTATTGCAGAAAGCATTAAGGGTTTTTGTCCCAATCGAAATTTTATAACTTGACATGGTTTAGAGAGACAAAAACGTTAAAATATAATCTAATAAAAGAGGGACAAATCGTTTTTGTTTTCCGAAACAACCCAGAGGTCATGATAGTACATACAGAATAATCTTAGGAATTTTACTGTCTTTAAAATAAAAATAAAAGTGCATAGATAGTTTCAATTTATATTAGAAAGCAAATCAAAAGTGCATATTCAAAATTAGTTTTAAACTGCAGAATTTCAAAAATAATTTCTTAATTATATAAACTGCAATGCAATTCATTTGTTTCTATCGCATACTTCATTGCTGCTATATATTTAATGTTAAAACCCATTTGTGTGTATCTTTAAATTATTTATGTAGCGTGGTTGGGTTGAGATATTTGAGGCACAGGCTTGAAAACTCACAGCTTTATTTACACACGTACAAACACTGCACAAATATAATTAGAGACATACAATATTTAACACATTTAAAGACATATAATTATAGATTAGTGGAAAGATTCCACTTCTAAGCTGAAAACCCCATGCTAAAAAACGCCACCCCTACTCGCACAATGCCCGATTTATGCTTCCTCTCTGGATGAGAGTTTGTAGGTCAAATAATATGCAAGGCCACGTAAAAAATATGTGTCCTCTCGGTATACTAAACATTTCTCAGCAGAAGCGCGTGGTTGCGCTGTACTTCCTTTCCGTTGAATGTCTCGAGGTCTATTGACCATTTCTCCTAAACGCCAAAGTGGGATGGGGAGCATTTTTCCAGTGTGTAGGGAGTACATTGTAGATGCACATAGATGTACATTTAATCATTACTTAGTACTGGTTAATAAGTGATAAAAAGAATGTCAATGCATTTTTAGAGCATGTACTTAACAAGTACCACTGTTGCTTTTATCTTATCAACTGGCAAAAATAAGCAAGTTTGTAAGACAGAATAGCAGCCAGTTTTTATATCATAATATATTTTTATAATAAATATGGAACACAAAATATTTCTTCCAAACATATATATATATATAATTCATGCTTTTCTTAATTGAAATCAATGCAAATATATAATATATATAAAAAATGATGTATGCATGTTACGTATTATTTAAAATCTATAATATTTTAAAAAAATCAATTTTATAATTTGGATTTATTATTTTTTTATCAGTAAAGAAAATCATAAACATATTTATAATACTGTTTTTAAATTAAATCAATGATTATTTTTTAATTATTGAAACCATCGCGCCTGGCGCCATCTAGTACCCTAACGATACTTAGGGATGACCTATATGGATGACAGTAAAATGTTAACAAACCAATGTTTGGTTTTTAAATATGTCTTTTTTTATGTCTAAATTTTATGTCTTTTTCGAAATAGGAAATATTGAGTTAAATGTTATTATATTAGCATATTTTCTTTAAAAATCTGTTAGTATCTTTGAATAAAGTTCAATTTTTGTTATTGTATTTCAATTGAAGTTTTGTTGAAATTTTTCTTAATTAAGTTAATAAAAAAATGCATATTTTCATTAAAAGGACAAAAATCCAGGCAATGTCTGTCAGTAACTGATAAGGATGCGATATTGTTAATGTTGTTGTTTTGTTGTTTCTTATCCCATTTGACTGGCCAAGCCCACGAGCCCATACGTACTCCTGATTGAAGGGAAAGGAAGCAGCTTCTGTTGTGATGGAGCACCCGTAGGTAGAAGTCTGACTTTGGCTCCGTGACGCTGTTACGGTCATAGGAGACCGGGACCTACGGCTTAAAGTGAATTTCGAACCACTACAAACGTCTATGGCACCGCCGGGATTCGAACCCGAAACCTGCGGCACCGAGCGCCAGAGCGCTAGACACTCGGTCATTCAGGTCCCGAATTTGTGAATGCCAACGGCACGCGATGTTCCCAGGTGGTCACCCACCCAAGCACTGACCGCGCCCAATGATGCTTGACTTCGGTGATCTAACGAGAACCGGTATATTCAGCATGGTATGGTAATACTTAGTTCAGTATTGTTACATGGTTCAGTATTGTTAATACTTAGTAAAAGCTTGTCTTTCTCAAAAACTGACGTTGAACTATTAAATTCGTTTCATTCCGTTATGTTTTATCAGGTAGTAACCTAAATTATAAAATAAATAGTTGCCTCATTTTTATTTAGGCAAAACTGTATTTCGTATTTTGTTATGTCGTTTCGTTATGTTATATGCTATTTTTAATGATCTTAAGTGAATTCTAACTCATCAAAAACCTATCTAAACAGGAATTGCTTCAAGATACTTTGCAACCTAGATCAGAAAAATAAAATACAATTGCGTTAGAATACTCAAGGCTTTATTAAATATTTTCCTTTTACCTACCGCAAATATTTCTCTAACTTTCAATATGAAGCATAAAATTTCTTGAACTAGTGAAATTTAAAATAGAACATAAATGGGGTTTTTTTTAGCAGGAAGCGAAGATTTATATCAAATTAAAATAAGCCTTGTTTTTGCTAAACTTTCAATTATAATATATTCAAAATAGGTAAATTAAGTTTCAGATTAATTGAATTTCAAAAGTTATCCGTTCATAAAATCATTATTTTTATGAAGCAGTGTTCAAAATATAAAGAAAAAAAAACATCATTTGCTCTTACATAGCATTTTTGTTTCATTTACATTGAATAAATTATTCTCAAAACCATAGAGACTGAAGAAAAAAACCAATGTTTATTCTCCAATGAATTCCTGAAAAATCTCAATTTACTTAAGGTACATATTATTATAAAATGCTTTATCCCACGTGCAACCTGTAACTAGAAAACACATTTTTAGCAGAGCTTGCGAAACCTCTTCAGAAAAATTTTAATCAAACCTCCCCTGAGAAAGCTTAATCGGTTGCGAAAATTATGACCTCGGAAAAATGATGAAAATTGCGGATGGATATGCATTTTTTACTACATACGTTAATAATGATGTTACACTCTCCAAGATTTATGCAGCTGTTACTTTAATTTTATTATTTTTTGCCCTTGCAGAGGTTCATCTTAATTATCTGATGTAAAAATGCTCGTGCTTCAGTATCTATCAGATTAAAGTTCTCTATCTTTAGCGTAAGAAACTGAGATGCTTGAATTTTTCTGGTTTAATTTATATTAGCATTTTGGAGGTAATAACATAAATCTACACTATATGTTTTGTTGTATTTCGAATGCATAATTTTAATTAAAGAACAAGGAAAATTATTTCTGTTCAATTTCTTCTAGAACTAATTTGAATTTTATTCTTTAATTTGCATGACAATACGTATAAGAAATCATATTTTAGCAAAAGGTTTAAAAAAATTATTTAAAATGCTTTCTTCGAATTGTTTTAAATAAACTTTCCAATAATATTATTTGTCTTGTTTCATAAATAAAAATATAATTTCTTTTTCTTACTCTACATTTTTTGAAATACTTAATAAATATGTTTATAGTCACTAAAATCTGTGACTTTACAAAGCATAAAGACACAAAGCAAGTTGTAATAGAAGCATATTATCAAAGTACCCAGTTAGTACAAATACTATAACTACAAAAAAAAAATTAACTAATAGTTATTACAGACGCATCTAATTGCAGAATCTATCTTTCTATACATATAGCCATTATCACAAGTTTGGAAATTTAACTCTGTATATAAATGGACATTTTCTTGTAAAAATGACAAATATGCAATTAGTCTAGTGTTACGATCGTTGGACATATGTGAAGTTTATTCATTTCTCATTTCACTCAACCATTTGTGACAACTATAAACAAATAACATGGTTGCAAAGTATTTAGCTATCACTCATGTTTGAGAGTAATGCAATAATATTTATTCCAGAACTAATGCTTCGAAATCCTCAGATTTGTATTAAATCTTTAATTTGATATTTATTATGTGTTTGGAAGCTGTTAAACAAATGCAACACTAAATATTCAAATAAATTTAACTGATAAATTATCATCGTAAGAGGTGTTCAGATTATATTAGTTCAAAGTATAGATTATTATTATTTTATTATGTGGTGTATTTCTTATTACAGAGAAAAATGAAGATTATTGATAATGTAAATGATGAATTTCTCTTTACTGATTGATAGTGTCCATACTTTATTTAAGCCATAAAATTATAAGGTTTCGTATTATTTGTCCATAATAATGAAGATTTTAAGGGAATTTTAAAATAATTTTAATTTGGAATACGATAATTCTTTATTCTAATCGAATAATTGTAAAAGTTTATGTTTCTCGTTAAATGAAGGAATTAAATTACTGAAATCAATATTATGTTGTTGTTTCTTATTCCCCTTCGAAGACATCTAGATCAAGCCCACGAACCTGTATGGATTCATGGATCAAGGGTAAGAGGACAACTTCTTTGTGATGGAGCACCCGCAGGGTAGAAGTCTGACTTGAGTCCGTGATGCTCTACAGTCATTTGCGACTGAGACCTACAGCTTAAAGTGGATTCCGAACCATCACAAACGTCCATTGCACCACTAGGACTCGAATCCGAAATCTGGGGCACCAAGAGCTAGACACTCAGTCCTTCAGGCCCCAATAAACATTATTAAAATATTAACATTATCTTAATATTAGCAATAATAATAACTCTATTACAAAATTTTATAGTTCAGATGAATAAATATTTTAAAATATTTTTGTAATTATAAATTTAGTTAAAATATTTCTGACTAGTTCTGCAATAAAACTGCACTAAATTATGCGCTTATAAATATATTTATATACCTTTATAATTATAAATTATTTTATTTAATGACTTAAGTATGGTTAGTCGTAGTAATCAGTACACTCTGTCATGAAAACTATTTCTTTTAGCCAATTACGTCTCGGCTCAGTCGATCGGCTTTTGTTCTATTTGCAATGATTGGGCTTTTAAAGTTATTTTATTCTGTTTAAAAGAAAGAGAAAGAGCTATTTAAAAACAGCTGTTCAAAAATTACGAAATATTTGTATACATACAATGAATATTTTATATAAAATAATAAATGAAACATAGTGAGAATATTTGAGATTTAAAGTTCTTGTCAAAAATGCTGTATAGATCTGTAATTTTTTGAATTATTTACCACGTGAACTGTTTACCACTCCACTTAATTGTAACTGGTGTTAGAAGTTTTCTAACTGGACTTTAAAACTTACTTTTGGCAATCTTCTGCGGTAGAAGCGAGTATTTTCTGTCTGTATTTCTATTATTTTTGTGTGACATATCGTCATTGTAATATGTAAATAAAAGTATTGTAAATATATTTGAATTAACTCTTTACATTCCGTGCATTTGGATATCATATTATCTCAATTAGGTGGACTAGAAAGGTAAAAGAAATTTTTATACGAGATTTTCTACTTTAGCTAATTGTTTCAGGTGAGTTAATAGTTCTAAGACACCTCTTTACGATTAAAACTGAATAATTAATATGTGACGAAAATTATATCATACTATATTCAAATGTTATATATTTTAATGGATATTTTCAATAAAGAAACTGAAATATTTTAAAATCCTACTATATTTTATTTCAGGTTAATAATTATTAATTAACATCAAACTAATCAAATTTATTCAATCAAATTATTTAAATCCAATGTTTGTCATCGTCATAAACAGAAGTATCCCAATTAGATTCTTTCTCTTAAAATGCTAATTCTTCTCAAATCTAATAAACCCTACTACCAAAACAACAGTTATTCTTCCAGACTTCCAATACCGGCATATTTCACAAAGAATTGTACAGATAATTAGTGGAATACTTGTTTTACGACGCCCCTCGAATAGCTTTTGTCTGTGCGAGACTGTTGCAAGAGAAGAAGCCATTCCACTTTACGACCACCGACTCCTGAGTAAAATTCTTCTCTTTTAAAGAGACCAGTTCTGTGAAATGCGTAATTAAGTCCTTATGCGCGCATATCCTGTCTTAATTAAAAGTTTTATTTTAAGTCATGGTAATAGAAAGAAGTGTTGTTGTTTTGTTTATTCTTGGACCTTCAACGATAATATTTTTTTTTTTTTTAATAGAGAGATTTTTCTGATTAGAATATTGAGTAATAAAACATACATTTTGTTTCTTAATTTCAGCTATTTCAGCTGCAAGAGAGGAGTGTTGTTGATGGTATGTCGGAATACATTAATTGCAAATATTGCTATCATGTATTTTTCATTGATTATTAGCTTCAATGGTCTAAATCAAAGACATTTTTATTTAATTTCCTTGTTGCGCTACTCTCTAAAGTGCTCCTTTAAATTACTGTTATTTTATTTGGCTTAATAGAAAGAGAATGGGCTATTCAAACAAATGAAATATAAACATACAAACAGTATTTGTATATATGCATCTTAAGCATATGCATTAGTATATATATCGCAATAATTTTAAATCATGAATAGTCTCACTATATTTCACTAATTAATTTTATAAAATAATAAATATTTATACATATATATATAACAATTAGTGAAATATAATAAGATTATTCATGGTTTAACATGATTGCTATTAACTGAAAGTTAAGATACCTGTTTAAGGTTAAGATTGATTAATTAATATATGATGAATATTATATCCTGGAATATTCAAATGTTCTATATTTTAATGAAAATTTCAATAATTGAATTAAAATATAGAACGATTTTCAAATATTTCATTTTCCGAAGCAATCATTAATTAGCATCAAACTAATCAAATTTATTCCATCAAACTCTCTTAATCCAATATTTGCCATCGTCATAAACATAAATATCCCAATTAGATTCTTTCTCTTAAAATGCTAATTCCGCTGAAATCTAATAACCCCTACTACCAAAACAACAGTTATTCTTCCAGACTTCTTCCAATACCGGCATATTTCACAAAGAATTGTGCAGATAATTAGTGGAATACTTGTTTTACGACGCTTCTCAAATAGCTTTTGTCTGTGGGAGACTGTTGCAAGAGAAGAAGCCATTCCACCTTACGACCATTGACGCCTGCGTGAAATTCTTCTATTTTAAAGGGACCAGCGCTGTGAAATGCGTCTTAATTTAATTAAGTCCCATGCGCGCATAGCATATCTTAATTAAAAGTTTTTTTTTAAGTCATGGTAATAGAAAGTAGTGTTGTTCTTTTGTTTATTCTTGGACCATCAAAGAGGATAGTTTTTAATAGGGAGATTATTCTGTATAGAAGATTGAGTAATAAAAGATATTCTTTTCTGAAACGAAGGAGAATTATTGATGGAATGTCAGAATACATTGTAAATGTTGCTATCATCTAACTTTCATTACTGTTAGCTATAATTGCCTATATCTGGGATATTTTCTTTTGCATTGGAGATCTACTTTAAATTTAAACAATTGCGATCTGTCTTATGTAGAGCTGATATAGAGGTCTGTTAGAGAGTAGGCTGGGTTGAGTGATTTCCATTTAAAACCTATCAAATTATATCGAATCAAAAATTTTATACAAGTACAGATCAAAAGGTTTAGTTTGGATTTTCACTCTATGGTCAATTATTGCACACTTTGGGCTAATTAGACCGGGACCGAGAGTTTAACGTGGGTTCCGAACTACTAACACAGAATCAAAAGGTACCGACAGGTAAATTGCTGGACTATACAAGCAATGGATTTCTAAAGTACATACAGGTGATAACAGATAGAAGTCTGATAGATGGTGCAGAATTTGGAGATGAGGAAAGCTGCTATTCTGCAACAAGATTTTGTCCTTATAATTTGAGTATTAATATTATCTAAATAGTATCTTGGATCATTTTCCATTCACTTGGTTGTGGGATTTTGATTCCAAACTTGCCAAGTTATACCATATCAAAACTTACCTACAAGTACAGATCAAAAGGTTTTAGTTTGGGTTTTCACTCTATGGTCAATTATTGCACACTTTGGGCTAATTAGACCGGGACCTAGAGTTTAACGTGGGTTCCGAACTACTAACACAGAATCAAAAGGTACCGACAGGTAAATTGCTGGACTATATAAGCAATAGATTTCTAAAGTACATACAGGTTACAACAGATAGAAGTCTGATAGATAGTGCAGAATTTGGAGGTGAGGAAAGCTGCTACTCTGCACCCAGATCTTGTCCTTATAATTTGAGTACTAATATTATCTAAATAGTATCTTGGATCATTTCCCATTCACTTGGTTGTGGGATTTTGATTCCAAACTTGCCAAGTTATACCATATCAAAACTTACCTACTAGTACAGATTCAAAAGGTGCCTATCTGTAAGCTGCCGCTCTATACAGGCAAAATGTCCGTCCAGTATATACAGGCATTAAAGCCGTCAAGCCTCTATCAAGTCAAGCCGTCAAGCAGGCAATACTAGTTAGAAATCTGTTTTTCTATACTAGCGAAAACTGTTTAAGCTAAGAAATCCTACAGTTGAGCTTGAAGAACTAAGGGAAAATGATCCAAGATACTATTTAGATAGCATTATAGTGAGAATTTCAACTGAAATTATAAGGACAGAATCTGAGTGCAGAGTAGCAACTTTCCTCACCTCCAGCTGAAATCTTTTTAAGCTGAAAAGATTTGTTGTTACCCAGTAGCAAGTGAAATAAGGTCACTTGTCACAACAGCATCAGATATGTGCCAGATTCAATGATACCCGGATGTACTAGGAGGAGAGGAAGGCTGTTACTCTGCACTCACATTTTGTTCTCAGAATTTGAGTTGAAATTTCCGCTATGTTATCATTCAAGTAGTATCTTGGAAAAATTTTCCATTACTTCTCAAGGTCAACTGAAGGATTTCTTGGTTAAAATAGCTAACTGGACGAATGTGTTGCCTGTATAAAGTGAACGGATTTATCCTATATAAATACCTTTTTTAAAGCACACTATTCATAATTTCGTAGTAGTGTCATCAGTATACACAAGAGAATAGGGTTTGATTCGGTTGGTGCCATACATTATAGTCACTTCTTTGAAAAATCCTAAAGACGTAGTAGAGTTATGGAATAGTTTCGTATCAACAAACAAATTGCTTGGTTGATGCTTTTCGGTTTTTTATCCAATGTGTTCGGTAAATACAGAAATAAATCCACAAAACAATAAACCATCAGTCGGCAAAAATTAACACATCAAAAATAATTTTCAAACATAAAATTTTAATAACTGATCAATTTATGGGTCATGAGCTTAGAATAAAATTTAACACAATATGGAAAGAAAAAAAAATAGATCATAAAATTTATATAAAAATTAATTATAAATTATTTAAACTAAATTATAAAATTTATTAATTCTGAGACTTATAAGCACTGATTAAAATGTATTTACAACTATGTGAAATTCCATTCATTGGAAGAAATTGAACTGATAAAATAAGCATGTATTCCATAAACTTTACGAAACTACTTGAAAAATGCTGAATCTTCTACTACTTGATCAGCTGAAGTTCTTTCAAATGCTTTTGTCATTAGTTTCTATGCATGTTTCGATATTTCCTTTGGCGGTACGAATCTAACAATGCATTCGCGGTTTTAGACAGAAAATACTACGTTTCGTTTTTGTGCTGAAAGATCATTAGCATAAGTATTCGAAGTGAACATCTTTGAATGAGATGCCAACACTCGACACATAAATTCATTGATCAAAACTCTAAATCAAGAAGAGGCAAATCAATTTTTGATTGCAAAGAAAAATACCAGATTATATTTAGAATCTTTTTCTTTCTCTCTCGAACTTTTTTTGTATTGTTGAAGTTCTAAAAAAGTGGATCTACTTCTAGATGGGGCTATATAAATTTACTTCATAAATACTTGAAAATCAAATCATTTTATATTTTCTGAGGAAGAATAGACTTGGAATTTAATAGCAAAAGTTAAGCAAATATGAACTGTTGTCTATTTTATAATTACAAAAATGTAGGAAATTCAAATAAAAAATAATTCATCAAAATTGTAATTATTTTAAATTAAATAGCACAGATAATTTTGTTTTACTATCAGTGTGTTATATTTTTAATGGAATTTAATAGATAAAACCAATTCATGATAAATTTTAAAAAAATTGTGACAAGCTCCGGTTAAAAACATTTAATTTAAATTAACGTTAAAGTTAAAAAAATAACATTAATTACATTTAATTAAAATTTAATTAAAAAATGAAAAAATATATTTATTCTTTTTATATTGTTTGAATCTTGAACACGTTTATTATTATCTTTTATAAAGATGCAATCGTCGTAGAATTGTTATAAATGAGACCATAACAATTTTTAAAATATTCCTTTTGTTTATTTAATTTGTTATGCTTATATAATTTATTTTTATTTAATAGCGAAAGTTAAGTAAAAATGAAGTACTGCTTTATTTATTAACACAAAAATGTGTGAAATTAAAAAAATAATTCAACAAAACTGTATTTCTTTTAATTAAATAACACTGATAGTTTAGTTTTACTATGTGTTATATTTTTGATGTTGTTTTAAGTAGAACTAAAGTAGGCAGTAAGTGTGATTGTGATTATGACAAAATCCATATGATTTGTTTCGCTACGGCTTGCCAATGTGGAGCATTCATTCACTATATGTTTACAAAGTGATTAACACATTCATTAAAAATCGATTAAAATTCATATCAAGTATTTTATTCATTAATCTTCTTTTAAAATCTTTTAGTAGTATGATTTTTCAATCATATGCATTTCACTAATCATAAAAATTAGTTTGGAGTTATTGATGTAGAACTTATTGAATTACTGAACTGAGAACTCTGGGTGAATTAGACCTAACACCTGCCTTGTCTACGTCCTGGTGTAAGTAATAAATCTGTAGGACATAAAATTATTACATAGGGCTCGAGGGAGAAGATAAGAAAGCGGGAATTCCCCATATTGCACCCATGAGAATTTTAAATTGTGGTGTTACACTGTGAGTTGTACTTAACTGTCCCCTTCCTGTACAGCCTAAGTAAAATAAAGCTAAATCTACTATATATTTTTCCATTTTAAGGGTAAATAACATGAAATCAAATTGCAGAGACTTCCACAATACAATAATAGACAGACAGACAGACAACAGACACCAATAATAATAAACAGACACCAATAATAATAAACAGACAACCATAATAACAAACAGACACCAATAATAATAAACAGACAACAATAATATATCTATGAATTTATATATTTTCCCTGAATTAAAAAATAACTAATGCAATGCACCAATCGATTCATGTATTTATTTCCATAAACAAAACAAAGTTTAGCATAGAACATCATTGCCTTTTATCCATGGAAGTTAACTTTAAGTTTATGTTCCTGATCCGTGAATTTTCGAAGACCAAAAACAAAGTAGGATAAAAGATAACAGTAATTTTTTCCATATTCATGGTAGTAAGCGTCAAGTTTATAGTCTCGACCGCGTTAGTATATTTTGCGGAAAATCCTTATTAGCATACAGAGCGAAGAAAATATTCCCTTTCTTTGTTACGCCGCATTATCTTTTTTACTCTAGCAATGAGGGGCTATTTACAAAGTGATGTTTTTTTTTTAATATCAGTTAAAAACTTCATTACTGATCATTTTGAGTAGAGCAGAGAAATATGTTCTTAATTGGTGGTCTGAAGGATAATTTTTGCTACACAGTGTAAAAAGATTTTTAAAACAAATAAAATAATTTTTTATAATTTTCATAATAATTTAGTATCTAAAACGTTGGTATTGATAATAATGATAATTATCAAGTGAGTTTATGAAAATTATTAAGAATTGCGACACAAATCTTAATTTTAATATAATAAGTTCACTGTTTCAAGTTATTTTAAAAAATAATTCGGAAAAAATTATTGCAGATTTAATTTACATATTTTTTAACAGTTCCTGAAAAAAAAAGGAAAATGTTTATTTATAAAGCAATTTAAATTTTTGTGTTAAGGTGAAAAGAATGCAAGCTATCAAGAGAATTAAACGAAAATCTCGCACAAAGCAATTTTACTTTTTTTTTTTTACTCATTTCTAGCTAATTTGCAACTTTCCGTTTTCTAAGGATCCACGTCATAACACATTTCGCAGGCCACATTCACGTTAAAACAACACTTTAATTTTCTTTGCTCTTCGTATATCCACTGCGCTTTGGAGATCTCCGTCCGCGTAACGTTTATGGTGCCAAAAGGTTATTTATTTTGCGGTTATAATTAAAATTTACCATTTATGAGAAATTATTTCACATAAATGGTAAACTATGACACTATGACCTAACTATCACTACTCACTATGACCCAGGCGGTATTATGGCCATGATAGAGACTCGAAAAATATTTTCAAGAATTATAATATTTTTAGCATTACACTCCGTTTAATGGATCTGGTTAATTCAACAAATTATTTTTGTGACTTTGGATTTAGTGAATTGTGCAAAGGAGATTTCACATTAACTGAATCATATTTAATTGTTATCGCGATTATTCATAGGATCTTTCTCATTTATTTTATCACAAATGAAGGATGTTAATATTAGAATACTCTAAATACTTTAATTTTGCAGAAGTAATTGAATATTTTATGTATTGAAGATGAAATTTACTGAAACTAAAAATGCATATCATAGGATGCACTTTAAGTTATGTTATGATTATTTTAAATTTACAATGCATGGCTTGTCAATTCATTCAGTAAATTTTATTAACAACAGTCGAGTAAGTACCTTAGATAATAGATTTCATAGTAAAGGGTATAGTTATTGAAAGGTAATATTTGTAATGGCATATTTATAGGGAAGTCATCTGTAATAGAACACGTTATATATATGAATAAGATATGGTTTCCAGTTATCTTATAGCCTATGCTAACCTTTTAAAAAACCTGTAAATCCAATGAACAAATTTTTTGATATTGAATTGTGAGTTATATTTACTGGAAGGATTATTTCAATAGATATCATTATGCTCATTTTACTAGAATTTTACAATGCACACCATGCTAATTTATTCAGTAAATTTTATTAACTAGAATAGAGTAAGTGCCTTAGTTAGTAGATAGTACAGAAAAGAAATATATTTATTTATAATGAATAATTGTAAGGGCATATATTTATTGAAAGTACATCGGCAATAGAGCGTAATATCTTACATAAAACGACCTATATAAACAAAATATATGGTTTCTATTTTTCTTATAGTCTGTACAACAAAAACCTTTTAAAAAAGCATCTAAATGTGATAAAAAATTGCTATTAGTATTGGATTGTGAGTTGTATTTTCTGAATAGAATATTTCATTACATACCATTATGTATATTTTACTAAAATTTACAATGCATAACGTGTTCATTCATTCATGGTTTCTATCCATCTTATAGCCTATACTACAATAACATTTTTAAATATGCTGTCTGTGTAAGAAATGCAGCCATAAAATATAAAAAATTAATTGATAATACATACATTGCAAATACTAATATTTCTCCCATATGAGTCTAAATTAATTTTAGACTTAAATGGGAGAAATAATAGTAAATTTAATTCTGAATACTTTTAGGATTAACACACAATGGATATATTTATATGCATGTGCGGAGAACTAACATGAATAAATCAGATTTACTTCAAAACATTTATTTCAGTTTTGAAATTAATTTAGTGTAATATTTTCTTTTTAAATTCATTTGCTACTTCTTTTATTCAGAAATTACATTTCCGTAAAAAATGTTTTTCTATAAAACTTGCACAAACCTTGCTATACCGCATAGCTTGAAGATATAATTTATGTTTTTTTAAACTATCACTGAACAAAAAAATATTTACTTATAAAGCAATTTAAATTTCGTGCAAGGTGAAAAGAATGCAAGCTTTCAAGGGAATTAAACGAAAATCTCGCACAAGGCAGTTTTACATTTATTTTTTTACTCATTTCTAGCTAATTGCAACTTTCCTGTTTTCTAACGGTCCACGTCATAACACATTTCGCAGGCCACATTCACATTAAAATAACACTTTAATTTTCTTTGCTCTTCGTATACCCACTGTGCTTTGGAGCTCTCATTCCTCATAACGTTTATGGTACAAAATGGTTATTTATTTTGCGGTTATAATTAAAATTTCCATTTACGTTAAATAATATGACCCAGGTGGCATTACTGCCGTGATAGACTCGAAAATATATTTCGAGAATTATAATATTTTTAAGATTACATCCCGTTAAATGGATCTTTTAACTCGACAGATTATTTTGTGACTTTGCATTTAATGCATACTAGTGAAAAGAAGATTTTATATTAAATGAATCATATTTAATTATTATTTTATCGCGATTATTTAATGGATCATTCTCGTTTATTTTACCACCAATGAAGAATCTTAATAATATTAGAATACTAAATCAGTTATTTTTAAACAAGACTTTTTTATTTACTTAAGTAATGGAATATTTTTGTGTATTAAAAGGTAAATTTACTAAAACTTAAAATACCGTATCATTAGATATCATTATGCATATTTTACTAAAATTCACAATGCATAGCTTGTTAATTCATTCAGTGAATTTTTGTTAACAAATAGTAGAATAAGTTCTTAGATAGTAGATTACACAATAAAGATGTGCAATTATTGGAAGGTTATTATTTTAAAATCTGTAATAGAGAGCGATATAAGATATATCTTGCGATATATAAAACGAAATAAGGTTTATATTCCTCTTATAAACTTTACTCTAATTTATTGTGCAAAGAAAACTTATATTATTTCCATCATATTTAATTGTTATCCCGATTATTCAATGGATCTTTCTCATTTATTTTATCGGAGATGAAAAATGTAATTCTATTAGATACTCAATCGATATTTTAAGCGAGATTTATTTGCTGTAGGGATTGATTATTTTATGTATTAAAAAGATGAAATTTATTTAACTTTTACAAAGCATATAATTAGATAATATTATAAGTATTTTATAAAAATTTACAATGCATAGCTTGTTAATTCATTAAATTTCATTAGCAACATTAGAGTAAGTACCTTTATATAGATTGCACAATAAAAGGGATATAATTATTGAAATGTAATAATCGTAAAGACATATATTTATAGAAAAGGCAGCGGCAATAGAGAGTGATAAAATATTTGTAGCTTTATACATATATATATATATATATATATATATATATATATATATATATATATATATATATATATATATATATATATATATATATATATATATATATCATATATATATATATGGTTTCTGCTCCTCTTATAGCCTGTACTAAACCTTTTAAAAACGTATAGTTCCGATAAAAAATTTTTCATATTTGATTGTGAGTTATATTTTCTGGATAGAATATTTCATTAGTTATCATTATGAAAGTTTTACTAAAAGTTGCAATTCATTGATTTTTGGTTCATTCAGTAGATTTTATTGAAAACATTAGAGTAAGTACCTTAGATAGTAGATTCCACTGTAAAGGAATATAATTATGGAAAGTCAATAATAGTAAGAACATATATTTATTAAAAACCATCGGTAATACAGAGCACCATATGATACAATATATATAAATTATATATGTAAAACTTTTGTAGGTTTCAACTTTGACAGTCTTCAATATACGCAGCAAGCATTCTAAATTACTTGAAAAATGTATTGCATTTATTCTAAATCTTTTTGTAAATTGATATTTTTAAAATTAAATTTAAATACGCTGTCCGTGTGAAAATGAAGTTATAAAATATAAAAATCATTTGTAAAACATACATTACAAACACTAATATTTCTCCAATATCAGACTAAATTAATTTTAGATTTAAATGGGAGAGTTCAACTGATTTCATACTAAAATAAGTTTAGGTTTAACACATAATAAATATAATTACCTGCATGTACTGAGAACTAACATTAATAAACCCAGTTTTATTTCAAAACATTTAATTTCGCTTTGAATTTAATTTAACTTAACATTTTCTCCTTAAATTCATTTTTCTTACATCTTTTATTCAGAAATTACATCCCGGAAAAAAAAATGTTCCTACAAAACTTACATAAACGTTTCTATAGCTTTGCAAATAACTAATATTTTTTAAACAATCCTTCAAAAAAAAAAAAAAAAAAAAGCAACTATTTACTTATAAAGCAATTTAAATTTTGCGTAAGGTGAGAAGAATGCAAGCTTTCAAGATAATTAAACGAAAATATCGTACAGGGCAATTTTACATTAATTTTTTTTACTTATTTCTAGCTAATTGCAACTTTTCTGTTTTCTAACGATCCACGTCATAACACATTTCGCAGGCCACATTCACATTAAAATAACACTTTAATTTTCTTTTTGTTCTTCGTTAACCCACTGTGCTTTGGAGCTCTCAGTCCTCATAACTTTTATGGTACCAAAAGGTTATTTATTTTGCGGTTATAATTAAAAATTTCCCATTTATGTTAAATAATATGACCCAGGTGGCATTACTGCCGTGATAGAGACTCGAGAAATATATTTAGAGAATTATATTATTTTTAGCATTACACCCCGTTATATGGATCTGCTTAACACAACAGATTATTTTTTGAGACCTTGCATTTAATGAATTGCGCAAAGAAGATTTTTTATATTAACTGAATCATATTTAATTGTTATCGCGATTATTCAAAGGATCTTTCTCGTTTATTTTATCAGCAATGTTAATAATGTCTTCGTCATACATATATTGCAATCACTAATATTTCCTCCTACTTAAGTAATTTACATTATTTATTTAAAAGTAATAACATTATAAGTAATTTACATTACTTATTATATTATTACTTGTATTTATGCATTTTACATTATTATTATTAATTTACATACATTGCTATTTTTAATCTGAATTTAAATACACTGTACGTGTGAAACATTATAAAATATAATATATATATAAAGTTATAAAATATAAAAAATCGTAATGCAAATATTGCCATCACTAATATTTATGACATTGGGTTTCAAAATAATTTATATTGTTTGTTATTATTTATTACATTATTTTTACATTTATATTTTACATTATTATTACCAATTTACATACATCGATATTTTTTAATCTAAATTTAAGTATACTGTGTGTGTAAAAAAAAATTAAATTAAAACATTAAAAATAAATAAATCGTAATATATATATTTCAATCACTAATTTTCTCTCATTTAAGTCTAAAATAATTTTCGGCTTAACACAGAATGAATATAATTACCTGCATGCAGTGAGAACTAACATTAATAAAACCCAGTTTTATTTCCAAACATTTATTTTAGCTTAGAAATAAATTTAATGTAACATTTTCTCTTTAAATTTATTTATTACTTCTTTTTATTCAGAAATTACATTTCCGGAAAATAATGCTCCTATAAAACTTGCAGAAAGATTGCAGATATAACTTATATTTTTAAAAACATAAGTACTTGAAAAAAAAAGAAAGAAATTATTTACTTATAAAGCAATTTAAATTTCGTGTAAGGTGAAAAGAACGCAAGCTTTCAAAAGAATTAAACAAAATCTCGCACAAGGCCATTTTACATTTATTTTTTTCGCTCTATTTCTAGCTAATTGCACCTTTCCAGTTTTCTAACGATTCACGTCATAACACATTTCGCAGACTTCACATTCACGTGTAAAAATAACACTTTAGTTTTCTTTACTTTTCGTACACCCACTGCGCTTGGAGATCTCAGTCCTCATAACGTTCATGGTACTAAAAGGTTATTTATTTTGGCGGTTATAAAATTTCCCCAGTTATGTTAAATAATATGACCCAGGTGGCATTACTGTCGTGATAGAGACTCGAGAAATATATTTCGAGAATTATAATATTTTTAGCGTTACATGCCGTTAAATGGATCTGGTTAACTTAACATATTACTTTTGGGATCTTGCATTTAATGAAATGTGCAAAGAAGAATTTATATTAACAGAAACATATTTAATTGTTATCCCGATTATTCAATGGATCTTTCTCCTTTATTTTATCAGCAATGAAGATTGTTAAGAGTATTAGAATACACAAGCAGTTATTTGAAACAATAATTTATTTGTTGAAGTAATTGAATATTTTATGTATTAAAAAGATACAATTTATTAAACTTACAAGGTATATCATTTGATGGCATTTTGCATATTTTATTAAAATTTATAATACATAGCTTGTTAATTCATTCATATTTAATCAACAACAGTAGAAAAAGTTCTTAGATAGTGCATTGCACAGTAAAGAGATATAATTATTGGAAGGTTAATATTGAAATTATATCGGTAATAGAGAACAATATACGATATAAAGTGCGATATACACTCCATGTCCATAAAATTAAGGATAATTCAGAATCAAACAGAAATTGAACACAAAAATAAAAATTTCACCTGTAGAATTATCATTCACACATCTTGAAGAAGAATATGCAAATTACAGGAAACCACCAGATGGCGCGGATAGTACGTCACAATGATCTTTGTGTGTAAGAGAGTGGGTATATAATGAATGATGGCAAAGAAGTAAACATTTTTCACAAGCGCCTTAAAAAGTACCTTTCAGTGCAATAACCGCATAGTTATGGCACAAAGGAAAGCATTTGGATGATTTTTTACGTGGTAGAATTATCCTCGGACGACTGGAATGTGACCGAGAACTCCAGCTGGAAGATCCGAGGAGCTTGGAATCGCCCAGAGGAGGTGTCATCTCTCAGGCTACGGCAGCAGCCTCTGCAATTCCAAGATGATGGTAATATGAGTAGATGTTACTGGCACAGGTTGCCTGAGTTACAACGCACGAATGAGGATCGATCATTTGGCAGTTGCTCCACAAAGCGAAACGGGCGCAGCACGGCACTCAGCTCCTGTGCCGTCAGCTCTCTTCAGCTACCGGTACGACTGCCAGTTTCAAGGCAGACCGTGTACAGATGCTTAG
>BPLR01020096.1:0-25994 GCA_021605095.1 Caerostris extrusa | reverse complement strand
TTGCTTATTTTGTAAAACAAAGCAACTCTAGTTTTCAAGTATTCCTTCTCAACACCATCGTAGCTCCTTTTCGTGCAATCTTGCTTGAACGAGTTGCGAGCAAGCTTGCACTTACCTATGTGTGAAACGCAGTGCGCTTGCCCTTGTTGCCGAGCCACTAGATGTTACCGTCGGATTTTGTATTTTTAGTCCCTAAAAATGTTATTGCCGAGAACGAAAGCAGTAAGTCAAATGCCTTTCATTTATAAATTTATTCATTTTTGCATTCACGTCTCCAATTATTTATCCACAATTAATTATATGTTGATCCGAATAGGTCAGCGCAGTATAATACATTATCTAGAAAGAACTTCCCTCATCTTTTTTTGTTAAGCGCATTTTAAAAATGAAACATTTTTTTTGGCAAAAAATATCGTAAAAATAGGAAACAATTGCGTGGATAAGGTGTTCCTGTATTCCGGGTTAGTAAAAATATCTGATCTTCAAATCTGCAATGAACTACATGCAATGAATAAACACTTTTCTAATTTTTAACTGCTTATTTATTTCAAATTATTGATCAAATTAAAAAAAACTTGAAAAACATTTTCAAGTTAAATGTTCCCTAAATGATTCCAAATTTTAAGTTTAATTTTTCATCAAAATCAGAAAAAACTTTTAAAAATAATAAAAAAAAAAAGAACTTTTTCCAAGTGTAATAATGAAAAATAAATTACCCAAAGACAGATTAGACACCCAAATTGTATATTATTCAATAAAAGTAAACTGAAAAAAAAAAAAAAAAAAAAAAAAAAAAAAAAAATTAATTAATTAAAATAAAAAAATAAAAACCTTTCCCAACCCAACCGAAATATCTTTTCAAACTTGTATTAGCCGGACGTGAGGTTTGCTCAGACAGGACGATTTCATTGCTGAAGCCTTTCGTGTTCGATTCATTTTTTTTTCAGCAACCCCAAATACCAAGTCAGCGATTTTATTCTTTCTCCTCACAACACTCAAGTTCGCCGCGCAGACTGCAGCCCCCCCTCCTCCCCCTTGCAAGAGCCCTTTGAGCTTCGACGGATATACATTCCGTGCTCTTCCAAACTGATCCCCCCACCCCACCTCCCCTGTTTCCATAGTAACAGATCAATGTTGGGATTTTTTTCGATTCAGTCCGAAGTAGACCCCTCCTTCCTTATTCCTTCACTCTGATTAGGACGTTAATGATAAACGTATGCGGCGCGCATACTTACGACCGCATTTCTGATGCGGCACGATGTTTTTTTTTTCTTTTAATGAAAAGCGTTGGTTCAGTAGATTCAATAATTAACAAAAAAAAAAAAAAAAAAAGACGCCGTAATATTAATTCAAATAACTAACTTGAAAGCATCATTTTCCGTTTTGGATTTTTAAAAGATTCCGAACGTTTACCGACATCACAATTCTATATTAGACACTTAAAATAAAACTGAAATAGAATCCGTTGAGTAACATTTAAACTGTGATAGAAAATATCGCGTTTTTTTTTTTTTTCTTCACTTTAACTGTGCATTAGAATCGATCATGACCAACGCATTTCACACATGCCCAAAAGCAATCTCATATAAGCAAAACTTATAATAACAAATAAAAAATGAATGTATGTACTGCAATTGAATCAAATGTGATTTTTATGTGAAGCCGTTTACTTTTTTTAATAGCATATTTTGTATTGTCACCACCTACTCGTTAAGAATCTTGGAAGAAGCAGGCATGGGTGCGGTTTTACAGGAAAGTAGGAAGATATTTTGTACTTTACATGCGTACATTAAATATTTCGAAAAATAATTTTGGACGGAAGCCATTTTTTTTTTCAAACCTTCTCATAAAACAAAAATGTAGATCAGAGAAATGACATTTTTGCTTTTAAAAGTCACTTCCCTCTAGTCTGAAAGCGGGCTGGTGGCCAAGTGACTGGCGCTCTGGCCGTTGGTATCTCAGGCTTCAGGTTCGAATCCTGGCGGTGGCATGGATGTTTGTGAGGGGTTCGAATCCACGTTAAACTGTAGGTCCCGGTCTGTTTAACCTAAATTGTGCAAAAGATGACCGTTGAGAGCGACAAACCAAACTCTAGTCTTAAAAGGCGCTTTCTGTAGTTTGAATGGAAGAAAAAAAATATATATTTATTTAAAGTACATAAAAATACATTAAGAACATCTGTACTGGTCTTGTTTGCGGAATGAAAATAACGCTTTTTCTTCTGAGATATCTTAACGAGCGGACGAAATGAAAGACCACGCAATTTCTACGAAATGCACACTGAGAGATGCTAATTACAATTTCACTCACTCGTGAACTACGTCACCAGTGTTTATTCATTTTCCCTTTTTTAAAAAAGAATATTGACTCGTTTTTTTAATTATTTCATTGCTATTGTTTTATATTTACAACAAGTCAATTTTATTCCTTACCATATAGAATTAATAAAAAAAAGTATTTTAAATTTCTTGAAATATATTTTGGAGATAACGCAGTACGATTAAAATTCAAATATTGGATTAGTCTTTTTACTGTCGAACTACTTCTCATAAAATAAAATAAATATTACATTCTTTTTTTTTTTTTTGTTATTTTTTTTTATTATTTAAAAAAAATTTTTTTTTTTTTTTTTTTTCGATACAAATATTCTTTCTCTTACCAACTATAATGCTTTTCTTAGTTTTAAATTTAAAAAAAAAAAAAATTTTCATGACGCCACGATTAGATCGCCGACGGTGAATGGCTTTCGGGAGGACATTTCGAGGGTAAGTGTCCCGCATTTGCGCCTCGTATGTGAGAGCACTCGGCCTAATTGTCGATGCCAAACTGAGCGTATCAACATCGAATCTGAGACCTTTTCTACACGCTAGCTGCGCACATTACCACTGTGTCGCGAGTTGCATTTAATATTGTATTGGAGCATTATTTGTACTACGATCATTTATTTATTCTTAAGGAACCCATTCGTCTTTTATGCGGATCTTTTTTCAATTCCTTCTATTAGCTCACACTCTCCCTATATATATCTTGTTCAAATTTTCAATCGTTCATAAAATATAAATTTTTATTCATCCACTCAAGTTCAAATACATTTTTTTTAACTTGTAGTGGATGGCACTGGATGTGAATACAGTTTTCTCAAATATTAATTCATTCGTTAAATTTAATTAATTCATTTTAGTTTTTTTTTTTTAGATTTAAGTTGCATGTATCTACTAATAGAGGGCGCCAGATAAATTTTAAAAAAAAATGAATTAAAATTCTTTGTAAAGGACTTTTCTGCAATAGAGTGAAAGAAAGTAGAAATTGACTTAAAATTTTTTTTTTTTATTACTTGTTTAAAACACAAGCCTTTTTTTTAGGGTTCCAAGTGTAACTGCACACACTTTACGTTTCTAACTGATTCTGAAAAATAGGCTCTTAATTTAATAACATCCACACATCTCCAAGTAAAATTTAGGTATATATATATAACAATAATTCGTTGTGTTTTTATTGGTCAAACTATGTGTTTATAATAGTGTCAAAATGTAATCTTTTAAACGAAAAGTGATTCAAATAAAAATGTTTCGAGTTTTGATACTTCAATGGGGGGTGAGGTGAAGAAACTTTTTTTACCTCCACGCGCTAACACGAGAGATGGGAAAAAGACAAACGTAGGTGTAATTTGTGCAACATTAGAAGGGAATCCACTTGAAATGGGGCATGAGCAATTCATTGAAAAAAAGAAAAACGGGACAGTATTATAGTAGAACTGTTACTTGCATAAAAGTTAAGGAGACATAGATAATGGCACGTGTCAATCCATACGAAACGAAGAATGCGCGCCATTATGTGTGTGTGTCAATAAAGCTGTGCCTCAACCCATCTATACTCCGTTAGAATCTGGTTGCACAACAAGCACACTACAATACTATTTTTTTACGTTGATTAAAAAATTAATACAAATTAAATACAAATGTATGTGACAATTAAATAAATCAAAGCCTTATTACACATTTGATTCTAAAAACAAACTTTTTTAAATCTATTTTTTCATAAAGGTCGGTTTTATTTAAATATAGCAGGTTTATGATACAATGTGTGGTTCGAAAATAAAGAAAAGGTCAAATAAATTAAACTAACTACTGATTGTAAAAAACGTTTTAGCTTCCAGTGATTAACGCAACAATAGACCTCAAATTAAAACAGTAACTATTAAGTTACAAAATATCTTATCTCGTCCTGGACGGAGTTACGAATAACAGGCGGGGAGGAGAATATCCTACTAGTTAAAAGTTAACGATGAACGCTTCGGAAGAAGGCGGAGTCGGTGACGGAAAGCACCGCAAGAAGGTAGGCCGCGGGCTGTCGGGATACTTAACCGTCCGAAACGCGCGTAGTCATCGGAAGTGCCCTTCTAAAGCGTCATCCATACAATTGTGTGATTTTTAATAGTTCGATAAAATTTCTATTGATAATATGCACAAATATTTTAATATTTGGTATAATTGATTATTATGGGAGAGAAATGATAAAAATGAAATTATAATAAAATAATTAACCCGGCACGAGACCGTCTAGAGTTTCAGGGGTGATCCTAATAGAGCAGCTTTTGAATTTCGAAATTAAAAACAGTGTAAAAGGAATTAGCGAAAATTTTAAGAAGATCTCAACACTTGGATGATTTAGAGAGGGACAGATCATCGTCAGATGTCTTATTTTCTACTAAATGAGTTCGAGTAGATTCTTTTACTCCATAAAATTAACCTAAAATAAAAAATAAAAAAAAAATGAAAAAAAATACCTTAAAATTTTGAAGGATTCATTTTTATTTCGATATGAATGGATAACAAACATTCGATTGAACGCTCCGTCTCTATTAAAGGAGGGTTCAGTATTCGAGAGAATAAATTACAACAAGCTATTGAAAAACAAATTTTGTAATTATTGTAAAAAACAGAGAACAGACTTGCAAAAGAGGGTCAGAATTCACAAACAATTCATCTATCATGGATTGTCTGTGAATATTTAGCAATGTTTTTTTAAATTGAATTCGCGAATAAATGGCTGTCACTGTACTAGGAAAATCTGAGCTGTATTCAACCGTCAACAAGAATTTACAATAAAATTATATTATCCACTATTGCAAAAAGCGAGCGTTCTGTCGCTGAGTGCCACAGGTTTCGGTTCGAGTCCCGGCGGTGCCACGGATGTTTGTAGTGATTCGGAATCCATTTTAAAGCGTAGGTCTCGGTCTAACAGGATCGTAGAGCGTTGCGGGGGTAGTGTTATTCCGCGTCTGTGGCTTATCTTCAAGCTGCACGCACCTCCTGGGTAGTGCTGAGTGAGTAACTTCGGCGCAGCACTTGCTTTAAGGCATCCAAGACAGCTGTCTAAGTGTTTGCCAGCTGCATTAGAACAAAAAAAAGAAGAAAAATATTGCAAAAATTGAGTTCCAAGCTTTTTTCTATTTCAATTACAACTTGGATTTTTTCATATTACATTTTATGTGATTGCATTTTCACTGAAGCTGCAAATATTTTATCAAAATATGTAAAATCAATATTCTTTCATACGTTTATTAATATGTATGCAATATTCTTTCATTTTAAAAGAAAAAAGAATAATTTTTTTTTTTTTTTTAACAAGAAGTCGGTTAATTGTTGTACTCAGCAGGACCACTGTTTCCTGAAAATAACGAATCTTCTTTTTCTAAAAAATAAGCTTTTCTCTGATCTTTTCGAATGGTAACAGTATTTATCGCGAGTTGGTTTTTAAGGTAAAGACCGATTTGCCCGGTGTTGGATCAATTTCAGAAAATAGCCGTGATATACATATAGCTATGTAGTATTATATTATGAATTTGTTTTTGAACATTCATAGCAGCCTTGCAATACTATTTTTTATACAGAAATAATTTTTTCTGTTTAATAACTTTCTAATTTCTTTAAAAAGGTTTTATTGTGTACACCTTCCTAAACATCCAGTTTTAAATAATAATAATTGGAATCAGAAAATAGTAGAGAAACTTATATAATTTATTTTTACATAATTCTCATTAGAATGTTTCGAAAACAAATAATTGTCATAACACAACTCTTATTAAGCAGACAGTCTGCTGTATTCTTTTTTTCTTGATTAAAATTTATTTGCAATTGTTCCTTCAAAAAAAAAAAAACTATTCTTTTTAATATTAAAAATAGTTTTGAATTCATTTTAAATATCTATTTTTTTTTTCATTATTATTATTAAATTATGCAACGGTTACGCATGTTTCTTTTGTTCTAATGCAGCTGGTAAACACTTAAGCAATTGCCTTTGATGCCATAAGGCAAGCGCTGCACCGACGTTACTCGCTTAGCACTACCCAGAAGATGCGCGTAGCTTGAAGATTAGCTACGGACGCGGAGTAGCAATACCTCCGCAGCGCTCTACGATCATTTTAGACCGGGACCTACGGTTTAAAGTGGATTCCGAACCACTACAAACATCCGTGGCACCACCGGGATTTGAACCCGAAACCTGTGGCACCCAGCGCCAGAGAGCTAGCCACTTGCCCATTAAGGCCCAACAGATACGCATTTACATGGCCTATTTTTTAAAAAAAAAAAAAGATTTATTCTATTTATTCTTTATATCACTAAATATTAATTTTAGTTAAAATGATAAGATTTGCAAAACTTTACAATTGCTACAACAATTATCAACTAATATAATCAAACTACACTCACAAAAAAATATTTTTTTTTATCAAATTAACCATTTTAATTTCAAAAGTTTTAAACTTCTTTAGTACTTTACATAAAACAATCACCAAAGAAAACCCACCTTCATTTAAAATTCCAGGGACAACGTTTTGTTCTCATTTGTTTCTTTTAGATAATAAATATCCTCTTTATTTTTGGATTCCTAAACGTCTAATTAAAATTTTCCAAAAATTGGCTCGAACTTGGCGAAAAATATAGACATTTTTAAATTTTTATCTAAATTCGGAAATTTTTTTTTTTTTCGAAATAGCTTTTCGTTATAATTAATCATTTTATCACCTATTTAAGAAAATATTATTTGCAAAGGAAGTGTTTAAAAGAACGATGAAAATTATTTCCATTAAAAAGCTGAATGAGGCAATGAATGGTAGAAAAATAAACCATTCTATTTCAAACTACATTTTTAGAAGACAATTAATCCGTGCGTTGCCACACCATGCAATCTCAATTCATTGGAAAATATTGACCAAACGATTGATAAATAAAAATAAAATTTAATTTATAATCAAAAGAAAATTCAAAATTGTCATTCGTTTGCAGACGATTTTTTAACAGAACTTTTTTTCTTAAGTTTCTTTTTAATCATGTTACTGAAAAAATAAAATTTGTTTTCGAGATTATATTTTGGTCATGAATTTGCGAATAATAATATTGGATTGAATGAATCCAATTCACTGAAAGCAAACAGGCATCTCCGTTTCGTTGCCATTTTAAAAAAGGTCAAAATCATGCACATACATGATTACTATATAGCTAGAAGAAAGAGTTATCGTTGGTATGAGTGCCCATGCTGTCTTATCTGCGTAAATTGCATAATGGCTGACTCATAAGAAAAAGAACTCCACAGAAGCAGATATGCAAGTTGCTCTCAAGTGGATGGTTAGCGAATGAACTTGGTTTATTGGATCTGGCATCTCTCGTGAGAACAGGGCAAGATATGAAGAGCAGGGCAATGTGCAACCGAATGAAAATGAATGTTTGGAATACTGACTTACTTTTTTTCCCCCGTTTCGTTTTTCAGCTGCATAGAAATCCGTTTCCTTATACTATTTTGTATTATTTCAATTCCTTCTATTAGCTCCCACTCCCCTATATATATCTTGTTCAAATTTTCAATCGTTCATAAAATACTGTTTATTCGTCCCCTCGAGTTCAAATACAATTTTTTTGAACTTGTAGTGGATGACACTGGATGTTAATACAGTTTTTTCAAATATTAATTCAGTAATTAAATTTAATTCATTAATTTTAGTTTTTTTAGATCTGAGTTGCATATATTTACCAATAGATGGCGCCAGATAAACTTAAAAAAAAAATGAAAATTATTTTTAAAGGACTTTCTGCAATAGAGTGAAAAAAAAAATAGGAGTTGACTTTAAAAAATTATTTTTATATTACTTGATTTATTTTGTCAAACTGATTTTCTGCTGTGCGAGTAGTTCTTATACATCGGCACATTTTTTAACCAGTATAATAATAAAAGAAAATAAAATATTTCGCAAGCTTTTCTGTTTTTCCTTTTTTTTTTTTAACTAAACATTTACTCATTTTAAATACTAGTACTCTATATTTCCGAATTAAGCCGAGAGTTTTGTCTCTTCTTCAAAAAATGGACGTTAAGTCCGAAACCCGTATAAAAGCCTTAATGGGGAGGGCATCCTGTAATGTTCAAACATGGCGATATGAGGGCCAACATGTATTTACCTGAGAATGTGCAGGTAAAACGGGTTGAATATTCTCTAATCCAATAGTTATAAAGTAGAACGGCAACCCTACATTGTATCTATCAATTTGTTTCTTGTAACAACAAAAACCCCAGAAGTAAATTAAAAGATTCCAGTCATTTTCCTTTTCCGTAGTCATTTCCCGTGTGCTCATCATTTACGGTATTCCAGTAATACCACTGTGTCCGTTTTGGCACTTTTGCGGTTTACTAGTCGCAACTTTGGCCAACATCAGATTTTCGTTTTGGCTGCGACTCAACGAACCGGCAATATAAGCAATTTTGAAAATAAAGCAGCTCGTATTCATAAAGCTGCTGATAACTCATTTAATTTATTTTTCAAAAATAAATTTAAACCAAAAGAAATAACAGTGAGCGACATTTCGCGATGCATCGTCTGCGCCTAGCTAATGACAACGTTCCTACGATTTTTGCTAGATCAGCGTATCCGTATAGAAGCTGACACCATCCCTTCCCCCCCTTGTCGTCACTTAGATATTTAGAAAGAGGTCTAAAAATTCTCGACTCATAACACGGAAATATATGCGGTATTTGTATTCAAAATTGCATATTTCTTCGTGATTTCAATTGACTCATTACGAACGAATGTTTGAAAATAAAACTATTTTCTGAAGAACACATTTTCTTTTTTAACTCTTTTAATATTTGATCAGTTGTCTGAAAAAAAGTACAAATAGCGTAATTTTTTAAGGAAACTGTCCATGGCATGTTATGCTACATTTCAAATGTAGTTTTATTGTCTGTGATGCATTTAATTATTTAAAGAAATGATTTTATTTCTTAACTATTCACCCATATGCACTGCTTTAACCCGCAGAAACTCCTTCATGGTGCATATAAAGCATATATTTTTATCACTCATGAATAGATTGTCTGTCATAATTCTCGATGGAGCGAGTGTATATTGAGAAACTTTTGTCTTTTCAGGATCTGGAGATCTTCCATTTGGGAGAAAAAGCCCCGCCAAACATCTCAGTTGCTTCTTTTTTTCCCCTTGTTTTTCAATTTTTTATTTCTTAATTTTTAGCTAGGTAGGCATGTTAAACCTATAGGCCGGAAAGGCCCTCTGTGTGGTTCGAGGATTTAGGTAGAAGTATGCGATAGGAGAAATGGGTGAACGAGGGGAACGGAGAGAATGAGTCACGGAAGGGATGACGGTATTTTCAGTTACACGGTCAGTGAGATTATTTTCAGTAAGCATGGATTTTGAAATGTATGAAGAGGGGGAGTTGAGCGTTTTGGGTATTTCTAATTGCAGTGATGGGGGATCATTACAGGAGAGTATCCTGTTCCAAAACGAAGAGTCGTCCTTATTTAAATCTCTGAGTTCGTTTGACCCGTGTTCACGATTCAATTTGAAGGTTTCTTTTCGGAGAATAAGATTGAGCTTCATAATGAAGATGTTTAGATCAGGGATCGCAGGAAAGTTTGCCGTCTTTTTTATTTTTATTCGCGATGGCTACGGGCAACGAGGGTTTTAGTAGAAGGCGGAAGAAACTAGGATTTTCATTGTTAGCATTCCGTTTAGAGCCAGCGTTACAGGCAGAGCGGATGATGTTAGTGATTTCGTTTTCCATATCAGTACCGATAAGAGTCATTTCTGATGCGTAGTGCCTCTTCTCGGGATGTTGAGAGGGGTGTAGGGGAGGATAAAGGAAGGAATTGTAGGATTATAATTGGAGGATAGGTGAGGCAGTGAAGAAATGCTGCAGCAATAATGAAAGCAAAAATTAAAAAAAAAAAAAAGTGAAGTAAACGTAATGAGAAGAGTTAAAACCCTATCGAGTGGGAGGTGAAAAGCCAATGTTTAGAGAAAAGTTCGAAAGTTGGTTCATTTTTAATTAATTTTTGCCACAGCCCTAGCTAATAGGGTGAGGATCCATGGTGGAGGCGGTGCTATTGGTGAATCGAGTTGAAGTAGGAGGATCCAAGTCGCCTCAACAGTCTGTAACCGCAAAGTTTGGCGCCGGTTTCTTGTTTTGTCTGCCAAAGCCCTTCCAGCCACTGTGTTTCCCGCCTTCTCTGCGGAAGAGAGATCGCAGAAGCGTTTTTTACCTTTATTTTTTATATTCGCCGCCTGTACTCACTCTCGTGTCATACGATAGAATGCTTTCATTCTTAACGAATTCATCCTTTTAATTAGGATTATAGTATTGCATATATTAAAAGAGATGCGATAAAATGCTAATAATTAACTTGTATGCATAATTCTCCGTTTCAAAGATTTTAATAGAGGCTGCATAATTTTTCTCAGTGTTCCATTTTGTGTAGGGCACGTAAAATTAAACTGGAACTGAATGTGTCGAAAAGACCCTGCATGCAGTGTATTTCCGCTCAGAGAATTTCACTACTTGTTATTCTAAAGTTAAAAAAAAAAAAACACATCAATATATATATATATATGCTAATATATCTCATGGCTCGAAAATGGTGTCCATTAAAAATCCTTTGCTCTTATTTATTTCGTGTGTTCTGTTGCTGTTGAAAAAATGAGCTCAGTTATGAGTCACTGAATAAAAAAATGAATTTTAAAATTAGAAAAGCTTTTTTTTTTTTTATTATAAAATATCTTATGGCTATTTTAAATTCTACTCTTAATTTGATTCATAGTTTTTGTTATTCAAATGTATTGCCTCACAATAGTTATTTACATAGATGTGTAATGTAATCAAATTATTAAATAAACACGTTATTAAATTTATAATTATTGGTTTGATAGAATTAAGCTTGAATACTTTTTCATTATATTAAAATGTGTTTTAAATACACTAATGCAGGATGAAGTAACGAATGTTACTCAGACAATCTTTCAGATGCGAACAATTAAGTTCTATTAAAATTTACATTTTTCTTAAATCATTCGTTCCAGTTTTTGCTCTTTCTGTGTACAGCAAAGCGCCATGAAAGCCTTTGAGATGTCGTATATGCATATGCGACTTCGGTCGTATAGATCTACTCTAGATGCCGAGACACCCTGTACTAAATCGGTAGATTATTGAACCTAAAATGTTTTGGAAAAGCTTCAGGCAACCTATGTAAATGCCGAGTACATTTTTCTACTCTCGCTCAAGGGTCCCATTTCATTATCAGCCATTAAGATGTGAGCCATCAACTACTAAAAATAATTTCACAGTGACTTATTTTTTTGTTTGAATTATTGATAAAAAATTTCGTTACTTAATAATACATTTAATCTGCTGAATTACTAATGATTGGCGAACAGTAGTATAGTAACTGTAAATTTTTAACATTTATTTCCAAATAAATTTATCCCGGTGGTGCCATGGATGTTTGTAATGGTTCGGAGTCCACTTTAAGCCGTAGGTTCCTGTCTCATATGACCGTAGAGCTTCACAGAGACCAACCAGACTTCTCACCCACATCATTCCCACACTGTAAAGGGGCAACTCAGCTCTAGGCACAGTGATGTGGTTTGGTGTACTAGTATTAGATACTTACCCCACCGATTCCCAACCCTCTTTCCATCTGCTTAGTTATTGTTAACGTTTTAAATCTTTTAAAAAATCTTTCTAGCTTGGCTTCAATTGATTATTTTTATTCAAAATATAACACATATAATTTAAATTATTACAGATTGCTGGAAATTTAATCCGAATTAAAAGACAAATTCGAATGCATTTATGAGTCACCATAAATGCATTCGAATTTGAAACTGGTAATTACTTGGAATACTCCTCTCGTGAAATTACATGACTGCCGAGAAAGTCACTCAATTCATTCATTCGAAGTGCTTCAACCACCGAAATTCATTGGATGGCTAACTATCATCTTCAATAGTCTATTCATTTCATAAAAAAACTGGCTCGAATCCATTCGCTTCTACAAAACCCATTTCGCTGTTTAAATAAAACCTCCTTAATTGTGTCAAGGAGTTTAGCAAAACAACATTCTTCCTCTCGCTAACAGCTTAATTCATCCCGACTTCGATAAACGACGTCCGTTTTCTTGACACTGCGAAAGTTTGTTATTCTTTGAATTGAGGGCCTGAATATCCGAGTGGCTAGCTCTCGATGACAGGCTGTATCGGGTTCGAGTCCCGGCGGCGCCATGAATGCTTGTAGTGGCACTTTAAACCATAGGTCCCGGTCTAACAGGATCGTAGAGCGTTGCGGGAGTATTGTTACTCCGCGTCTCTAGCTTATCTCCAAACTACACGCACCTCCTGGTTAATGCTATGTGAGTAGCGTCGGTGCAGCGCTTGCCTTAAGGCATCGAAGACAATTGTCTAAGTGTTTGTCAACTGCATTAGAAAAAAAAAAAAAATTCTTTGAATTGATGGAATTCCGCTGTTTATATTAAATAATTCTTTCGTAAATAACGGCACATTAAAGTTAAAATCGGCAATCCCTTTCGTCTCGTTACTGCTAATATTTAATATTCGCATAAATGAGCAGCAACCATTACCGAAAAAGAACACGATTCTAAACAGCTTGCAAAATTTCATCACCCCACCTGTCTCTGGAGGATTCAGGTGCCGCCAAAAGAAGCCCGTCCCTGTTCTTAATGGAGCTTTTGTCACAGAAAGCAAGTCTTTATTCTTGACTGCCAGCACGCAACCGAAATAAAGCCATAGTGATTCATCACAATAAGGCCACAGTGATGGAATCACACTTTCTTTTACATGCGGCTCCGTCAACGAGTTCGGATAGAAGGAGATCTCGAAATAGAAGCAGCAAGTGCGAAATAAAAGAACCCGATGATTCATTACAGTGTAAATGGAACACAAATGAATTCCTTTCAGTGGAAGTGAAATCTTGCAAGGGTGGTTTGTTGTGGCTAAGGTCGTCCGTCGGGTAGAGGTATTTTATTTTCAACTTTGTGTTGCTGGGCGACGAAAATCGGAGCTTGGACGCTGTGAGTGCGATTAGAGAAGAATGTCCTAGATGGAGTCCTCCAGCGTGCAATGGACAAATGAGGTTCGTACATACGAATGAGGAGCTGGTTTCGAACTCATAGTTTATTTGGTTTGGCTGTCAGTCTGCGAGCTGTCCAGTGGTCAGGAGGTTTGGTTTGGTATCGTCAATGTTCAACATCGGAGTAGACAGGATGTTTGTTGTTTTGACGTCTAGAAAGAGTTTCGCTCATTGAAGTAGGAAGTCGGCTTTTGAATCCATTCAGTAATTGATAGTGGTGAAGTTGAGAAAGAATCGGGGTCATTGCCATTCTAGAATTTCACTTTCAAAAATGTGGTTTTTTTTTTAACTCTTTGGGTCCTTTTTTAGTGTACTCCTTGTTTGAAAGGGTATTTACGTATTAACGGTACCTTGGCGACAGACTTGGCGGTTTTTAAGTGTCGCCAATCTTTATTATTTGGAATAAAAATATTTGATACTTACGTATTAACGGTACCTTGACGAAGGTTGCGCCAATAAAGAGCAAACGCAGCTACAGATTTGGCGCCAATCTACACATAAAATTTTTGTTCCAAATAATAAAATATATATGAAACACTTCATTTAAAATCAAAACGCTTTCAAAATATTTTTATTCCAAATAATAAAGATTGGCGACACTTAAAAACCGCCAAGTCTGTCGCCAAGGTACCGTTTATACGTAAGTACCAAATATTTTTAAAGCGTTTTGATTTTAAATGAAGTGTTTCATATATATTTTATTATTTGGAACAAAAATTTTAAGTGTAGATTGACGCCAAATCTGTAGCTGCGGTTGGCGCGTGTGCTCTTTATTGGCGCAACTGTCGCCAAGGTACCGTTAATACGTAAGTATCCTTGAAAGTTCCTCTTCTCTTTCTTTTTTTTCATTTCATTCGGGAATCATGAAATTTAATGAACTTTTGAAATTGGCTTTTTCTTCGAAAGTTATTTTCTGAGAGCTTTCTTCTTTTATAGCCATTTTTAAACTTCACTTAAGAATTATATGCGTAGTTAGAATAAATGAGCTAAATTCATCAGCCCATTTCTCCGAAAATTACATTCCTCTTGATCCAATGATAGTCATTTATTTCTTTCATTTTCTTGTTTAATGAGTTTTCTTAATTAGCTCATAATCATTAAAAATGATAATATTATGCGAGAATAAAGAATGATTTATTATTAAATAGACAAAGAATTTTCTTTAATGATTTATAAATAGTTTTAACCTGACAGATGGAAAAAAAAAAAAAAATTAAGAGCCAAACATCTTGAATTTCCAGACATTTGGAATTCTTAAAATTCTCTTTCTCAGGTCCGCTATTTCTGAATCGGGATATTTTGCAAACAATTCGTTTATATTCAATTTTAAAATTGCATTTAAAGAAATAGAAATTGCCTTTCATGCTATGTTGCGTGTCTTTGTCATTCTATATGCTGTATGCTTCGGTTCTTTTCCTAAACTTTAAGAATTCTCGCATTTCCCGAAAAACCCCCTCTGGTTTACAGTATTTTTAAGAATTTTGAATACAATGTGGGTTTTTTTTTTCTATTCGAAAACCAATATCAAAGAATATCCTGGTTATCCATCAGTTTCATTGTGCAAAATATGTTTTTGGAAAATTAAATTTCATTAAAATGCCCTGTCATCTGTGTTATGGAAAAAAACCAACTGAACATGTCATATGGGTACAGCAAATGTTTATTTATTTTTTATTTTAAATTACAAAATTTTTTTAAAATGTGTGTGTCGTAATTAAGTTTATTTATTATTATTTATTTATTTTTTATTTTATATGTGTGTGCCAATGAATTTTTCAGTTACGGACTGTGTTGATTTTCACGTCAAGTAGGTAAAATTGGAGGAATATTTTCTAATCAAATCATTTAAAAATAAAATGTCAAATGCTAATGATGACAGTTATGACTCTAGTAACCCTATCTGGAGAGGGCATATTCAATTGTCTTGCATACAATTTACGATATGTGTGCTGGTCTTATTTTTTTTGTCTCATTTTATTAAAAAAATGAGCGGAAAATGGAATTCTTTTAAGATACATTTCAAATTACAGGAGATTGCATTTGCTGGAAACCAGACTACAGATGCGAGTCTGGTGGGGCTAGTCCGCAGCATATCTTCAAGCTTTTCACATGCACCTTCGGTAGTGCTCAATGACTAACAGCGGTGCAGCCCTTTTCTTATGGCATAAAGATAATTGTCTCTGTACCGTCAGATGCATTATAAAAAAAAATGCCTTCACAGTCACCAACGAGTCGATTCCTTTATGAATTTAGTGACTGCAACGTAAGCAGTTAGAATCAAATCTTTCAGGGAGCAACGCGACTACAGATTCGAGACTTTTCACGCGTCCCCATCGATTCTGCACTTTTCCGTAATAGTGACTGCAACGCACGCAGGCAGAGGAGTCAAACCTTTTGCATTTCAAACAGTCAATCAAAGGGAGGCGTTTTTTTCGAGTTGTCATAGCCTCCATCGATTCTACTCGTTTCTGAACGAGTAACTGCAACGAACGCCAGTGGCGGAAATTGCATCTCGTGCGGTACAGATTCGAGTCGCTTCTCTGACCACTGTTCCAGTCTCCGTCAAGTTATGGTTCAGTACTGAAAACAGATTAAATATAAAAAAAAAAAAAAAAAAAACTATAGAATTCCAAACGATTTTATAAGAAAGCCCGTGAAAGAAATTTAATAAAAGGCACTTAAAATTCAAATAAACCCATTAGAATAGCCCGGGATAGAAACTTTTTAAAAACAAATAAACCAATAAGAACCCTTGCCAGTGATCCAGAACATCCTTAGTACAACACCCATCTATTTCATGGGCGAAACAAATCTCAGATTATCACAAAAGTCTTTCCAAACAATTTCACTTTTCAGCTAATTGAAATCCCACTCGAGTTTGCTTTTAAAGATGAGCTCTCCCTCTTCACGGAGAATTCAACAAGCATTCAAATGAATTTCTGAATCAATAATTTGTTTTAATGAACAAATTAAAGAGTTCTTTCTCTCAACGATTCTGTCGATATTTGCATTCAATTGTTTGGGGAAATATTTCTGTTGCGATACAGGAAATAAATAATACCGAATATCATTAAAATAGAAACCCGAGTTCAGATATATCCGAAAAAGTCTCAGTTCAATGAAATTTCGCTGATCTATTGGGACCATCCAGGAACTGAATCATCGGGAGGCTGTAGTGCTCGGATTCCGATAAAACAAATTCAGTTGCAACGGTTCACAAACCCTGTGCAAGCTATGCAGATACATTTCACGCATGTGACACAACACATTATGTGTTCGTTTTCTTAAAGGGAGACTCCTTCAGTAATAGTTTTTTTCTGTTCTAATGCAGATGGCAAACACATATACAGCTGTCTTGGTTGCCTTAAGATAAGCTCTGCACCGACGTTACTCACTTTGCATTGCCCAGGAAGTGCGTGTAATTTGAAGGTAAGCCACGGAAGCTGAGTAGCAATGCCGCCGCAACGCTCTACGGTCCTATTAGACCGGGACCTACGGTTTAAAGTGGATTCCGAACCCCTACAAACATCCATGGCACCACCGGGGCTCGAACCCGAAACCTGTGGTAAAAAGCACCAGAGCGCTAGCCACTCGGCCATGCAGGCCTCCCTCAGAAATAGTATTACAATGAAAATGCATAAAATTATGTTGTTGCTTATTCCCTTGATTTAGAATCCTAAACCAAGTCCAGTGAGATCATGCTGCATCAATAGATCAATTATAAACTTCTTATTAAATAATTGAAATAGAGCAGGGAAAAAAAAACTAAATTCAGTTACAAATTCAAAACATTCTGCTTGAAAATAACTCTAAATATTGCTGTAGAAGTGAACAATAAAAAAATTCGTACATTGACAACGGAAGTTTTCATTAGCACGATACTCAAATGAAGACAATTACCCCCAAAAGTTCTCACGGTTGGCAATAACGGGAAAAAAAACCGAAACTTACAACAGAAATAATGACAGAATACCATCCATAATGACCCCATCTTTTCCCTTTGCGGTTTCATGACCGCATTGTTTTTACGAGATTGTTCCTTATGGTGTAAACACTGCCTCGATGCATGCATTGAAATCCCGAGGTACAACATTTCTTTTTTCATCTTATTTAAGACGCACATTGTTATATTTTAATTAGATAAATTATTTATAACTGCTGCTGTTCATGTAGGAAGTAATTAAAAGGCAAATAATAACATTAACCCGGAATGCACCGACCAGGGCCAGACCAGCTTTGTTTGCGGATTACCTCACCCGTTCTAATGGAACCGGCCGCACAGAACAGAATTTTAAAAAAATTAAATTCATTTCGCGTTTGATGATTAAAAATAATAAAAAAACAGAGCAACGATCAAGTTTCCATTAACAATCACATAAAGGATTTTAACTACATATATATATATATATATATATATACATATATATATTTAATTTTAAACGTTTTAAAATTATTTCTTTCAATTGCATTTTTGCGTTAGCCTCACACGGGGTCCGGATCGAGCTGTCTACCTGTACATTTTTCTACCCTCGCTCAAGGGTCCCATTTCATTATCGCCCAATCAGATAATTTTTTAAAAAATTAACTTATTTTAGAGTTTGATGATATACAGTGGTGGAAAAAAGTATTGGCAATTGCCTATAAATGATTATATTTGCTAACAAAGTATGTTTACAAATTTTATTTTAACATAGTGATTACAGATGGAGAAAAAGACAAACAAATAACGAAATTTTCATTTAAATATTTTTTTTTAGTCAAAATCTACGAGAAACCTTCGCATACCTTCTGCATCTATAACAGCTTGTAATCTATTTCTCATAGAGGAAACTAAGGTCTTTGTTGTACTGTTGGGAATTTTGTGACACTCTTGCAAGAGTAAACGTTTGAGGTCGTCTTTACTAGAAATTTTATGTTTCTTGATTTCTAGATCCAGCAGGTGCCATAAATTTTCAATTGGATTGATGTCAGGCGATTGAGGTGGGGTTTTTAATTGGCGAGGAGCATTGTAGAGTAGCCATTCACGGGTGAGATTCGCTGTATGCTTGGGGTCATTGTCTTGTTGAAAAACGAATGATGTTCCCAAGCCAAGATTTTGGGCACTGATTTTTAAGTTATGGCGCAAAAATTTCAATGTATGTACGTGCTGTCATAATACCATCAATAAAATGCAGGTTGCCATTTCCATTAGCTGTCATACAGCCCCAAACTAAGACGCTGCCTCCATCATGTTTTACAGTAGCAGTTAAATGTTACTTTTCGAATTCAGCATTTGGCCTCTTCCACACATATCGTCGTCCATCACTGCCGAAAATGTTAAACTTTGATTCGTCGGAAAAAAATAACTGTGTTCCAAAACTCTTCAGATAAATCAACGTGGGATTTTGCGAAATCTAACCTCTTTCTCCTATTTATTTCCGAGATGAATGGTTTCTTTCTAGCTGCCCTTCCATAATAACTTCTCTCGTGTAAAACATTCCGTACAGTCTGTACGCTGAAAGTCTTTTATGCGAAGTGAAAGCAACATCTCTAGCTATCTGGGGTGCACTTATTTGTTATTTACCTTGTTAATAATGACACGTTCTTCTCTTGTAGAAAATATTCGAGGTCGTCCACTTCTCTTCTTATTTTCCGTCGATCCTGTTTCCTTGAACTTTTTACAACACTTCTGACAGTAAATAAACTTATATTGAACTGCATTCCTATAGCACGATAAGTTAAACCTTCATTTCTGAGCCTAATAATCGTGTTTTTAAACTAACGTCCAACTCCTTCGATTTCGAAGTCATTTTACTGCAGTAATCGCAAAATAATGCATAGACACTTTTGGAGTAGTTTTGCAGACTTTATAACGGTAGAGTTTCTTATCAGTCGAAACACGTGCCTTCAATGTAACAAAATTTGCATAGCAGTTAAAACTTTTTTTTCTTCTTCTAATGCAGTTGGCAAATAGACCGAGATCTTCGCCATAAGGGCTGCACCGATGTTACTCCTTTGCATTACCCAAGGGGCGCGTGTAACTTGATGGTAAGCCACGGACGGACGGAGTAACAATGCCCCAGCAGCGCTCTACGATCCTATTAGGACCGGGACCTACGGCTTAAAGTGGATTCCGAACCACTACAAACACCCATGACAAAGCTGGGATTCGAACCCGATACCTGTGGTACCGAACACCAGAGCGCTAGCCATTCGGCCATCAGTTAAAACATTGCCAATACTTTTTGACATGCAAATTTTCGTTTTGAAAGAAAAAAAAATCCAAAATGCAAATTAAAATAAAATTTTTACTATTTTTATATATCTAAGATGTCTTGTATTTAATTAAGACATCTAAAATTGCATAACATTTTATTTATTTGTCAATATGAATAAATTAAAGGCAATTGCCAATACTTTTTACCCACTGTATATCATCATTTGATGATATACAATGATAAATTAAAAAGTGGTGGTAATTAAATGTGGTAAGTGGGTAATTAAATTATTTTAGAGTTGGATGATATATGATCCAACTCTAAAATATTAATATTTTTTTCTAAATAAATATATATTAATTATATATATATATATATTTATTTATTTATATATGAAATTAATAAATATGTATTCATTTTACTGGTTTTAAAATAATTGACTTGTTTCAATTGCTTTTGTCAAAGAATTGCTAGCCTCAAGTCCTATAAAATTATTTGCAGCTATTAAAATACTATTATTTATTTACTCTTTCAATGGAGTCTGATTTAAAACGTTTTTAAGCGCTAGCAGAATCCTGTTGCCCATGTAATTCATAAGAAGCGAGGTAGGTGTAGGCTACAAAGAACGGGAAAAAACCCGTACTATATTGTGTCTACATAGCAGCTCGGCGGATGGCTTCGGTTCCGGACTGTTGAGAAATGAAACCAACTGAATGTGTGAGGGGAAAAAGTGCATCTTTCGGAGCGAATGGGCTTGAAATTTAATTTTTTTTTCTCAATGTTAATATCTGCGCGATTTACTGCCATAAAAATATATTTTAAAATAATAAAAGTAATCATAATAATAAAAAAAATGAATAATCAATTAAAACTTGTGCTAATTACCGTTTTACTGTCGTAAATACTGAATTTGCAAAAAGAACTGAATCAGATTATTAAGCAAATTTAAATTAACTTCTATGAACACCTAGATAACACTCATTCCAGCAAGGTTTCTCTTGTAAAATATTTCAATATTTTAATGAATGTTACACCCTTTTGGAAAAACCAGCAATTATTTTGAATTAGATTTGACTTTATATTAACAATTATTAAATAATAAAGTACAAATAAAAACACGTTTAAAAAATCTAATTTGCAAAAAAATATAAAGACTTCCTATTTCAGGAATGTTATTTGTAAGGAAACAAACATAAATCCTTATGAAAGTCCTAAATAATATGCTTAATTATCTATACAAAGAGAACCGTTAAAGTAATATTTCTCTCTCTCTGTACACCTACTTTGCACTTACGACACGCATAAAACCCTTTTATATAATTTTTTTTTTTTTTTTTTTTTCTTTCTAAATTTAGGCCTTCATTTTTGAAATACTATTTCTAAACATAATTTGTTGTCGCAAAATTGTTGTACAAAAAGTCTAAACTTCTAGTTATCCCAAGTAGGTGCCTGATGACCGAATGACTAGCGCTCAGGAACTCGGTGCCACAGGTTCGGGTTCGAGCCCCGGAAGTGCGTTGATTTTTGTAGTGGTTGGGAATCCACTTCAAATCGTAGGTCCAGATTTAATAGGCGTAGGACTGATGACCCTACATGCAAAAAAGAAAACATCTCCTGGCTTGAAATCTGCTAGTAGGGAGACGGGCATTTCTTTAGGGTTGCAATACTGTAATTAGAGGAATTCGTAGCTTCATTTTTCGAACAATATAATGACTATTTTTATTGCTATTTCGATAATAGTTGCAGTTGCAGAATTCTTATTTGCACCAATCCTAAGAACAGAAAATAAAAGATATATTTCTTTTAAATAAAAGTATTCCGTAAAATACAAAATAAAAGAAGTTAAAAGTTAAGTTTTAAATTCGGTAAAATTAGGGACCAGTTGTCGATGCCATAGTACTTGAAAACGTAAACAAACTTGTTTACAATACACTGAAAGGATTATGCTGAACGGTAGGAGCCAATGGATGATCTGAAAAGCAAATTGTTAAATGCCCCTACAAAAAAAGCCCGATCTCAGAACCGTAATTCTTTTTATTATTTTATAATTTTTATTTGCATTTTTATATTATAATTTTTATTTTTATTTTCCTTTTTATAATTATTTATATTTTTTATTTCCAATCCTTTTGTTTTCCTTACAAAAAAAAGGGGTAAAAAAGGAACAATAAAAACCTAACTTAATTAGTAGTCGGAAAGTTATGAATAAATTAAAACACAACGTAGCAATAAAAAATGCGAAAAGGAACTGAGTTCAGATTCGCACCTTCAACCTCGCGGTCAGAGATTCGATTCTTCACCTCTGCGCCAGTTCGTCTTATTTAGCGGAAGATCAATAATTTTTAAGCCAAAGTAATGTTCAGATGCACATTGAGATTTGTCTCAGTGAGCGTAAAATAAGAAACAAACAAGAAAAACGATTTTTAATTTATTAATAACTTATATTTATTCTTAAATAATTGATTTCCTTTTTAATACGTTTTTATCAGTTTCACCTGTATGTTTGTATGTATGTTTGTTTGAATGTATGTATGTAACTGACTCTTTGGGCTTGATTTTGCCATACTTTAAGCGATCCGATTTAATTTAAACGTTGTAGACTTAACAAGGACAGACAACACTAAAATATTTTGATAAGTTTATTATCTCATCATGATCAGGATCGCCAGGATTAGTGGTTAAAACACACAGCCTTTGAAAAGTCGTCTTGATCGGCGATCGTTTTCCCCTGGAAATCTGCTTTCTTCATACACACTATATAAGCTTCAAAGAAACATTTATAGACATCTTTCAGATAATCAAATCTATGTGGGACAGCGGCACAACGGATAACGCGCCTGATTAGGAGATTCCCTGTTCGAATCCTGGCTGGCTCGACTTATTCGCATTTTTTGTTTTACTCGCAATTAAATTATTGTAAGAACCAGTCCTGCGTACCCGGACCTCATTTAAATATTATAGTTTAAAAACATTAAAAAATACGCTTTTAGAGTTAATCAAACTAACAAGTAAAAAATAATTGTTAACACAAGAATAAAATGACTGACGAGAAAATGAATGTCACTGTTCTAAAAGCGTGGGGTGCTTTGTATGACATTTTTAAACTAAGTCTGCTTTTCGGAATGAAACTAGTGAAAATTATAACGATTGATATCGAGCACCCCACGCTTTTAGAACAGTGACATTCATTTTCTCGTCAGTCATTTTATTATGTAAACAATTATTTTTTACATTTTTAGTTTGATTAACTCTAAACGCGTGTTTTTTAGTTTTTAAACTATTAATTTATTAAAGATGTTCTTTTTAGTTAGGATTTTGTGGCAACCATAATTAGAATTCGCACGGAATATTTGTACCAGAATATAAAAAATATCACATAATAAGCATGAAAAATATAACGGAAAATCGAACGACAGTGTTTAAAAAATTGAGGTAAAAAATAATACATTATAAAAAAAATAAATATCAACGCAAATTATGCATAGAAATAGCATCAAATGAAATTTAATATGTATATATGTAAACCAAATAAGGAAAAAAAAAAAAAGTTTATTTTAATAGAATTCTTAGGAGAACTATTTTTTTTTAGCAGGAAACACACATAACCACCTCGAATATTTTACAGTCAAACAACTACATCATCTAAGAACTTTTTATTTTGTGATACAGATCTAGACGAAGCACACAATAACTGCCAAGCTGACACTGTAAACAAACCTTGGTCAGTAAGCAATCGCCAAATGTCTTAGATATCGCCAAACAAACTCTGTTTGTTCCCTCCATGATCGAAATCCTGCCAAAAAGTAAATAAATATGAATAATAATAAGATTTTTACATACCTTGAAGAATTTCCAGTTTTTGAATGTTAAAATTGGAGTTTCCAGTCATACAAGATACACAATCACAATTGATTCAACAAACACAAAGATCTGTCAACAATCGTTCGTTGCCAAACCAGGGAGTTAAACTCCTAGTCAGAAGAAGGCCTCCCAACCCCATGGTTGATACTCTCGATTTACCCCCGGATGTTTCACTTGGCTCCAGTGCGTCAGAGCTTGTTTTATTGGATGGCGTTCCCTTTTCCATATGCGAGGTACATTCAGTAGAGATGGATAAACAATTAATTTGCATTATTTGTGTTAACTGTTACCGCGAAAATATAAATTTATGAATAATTTTTAACTTCCATTAATTTGAAATACTTTATGAATAGGTACATGAATGATATAAAAATCAACCAACTTTATTTGAATTTTAATTTAGATACGTTAATTAGACGACGTAATAGGTAATCATCAGATAATTTTATTTATTTATTTTGTTTTGTTTTTTTTTTATTGTATAAATTAATCGTATTTCATTCTTTGTTCATGCTTAGGAAATTAAAAATTTATACAAAATATATGATTAAAATAAATAAGTACAAAGTACAAAATAATAAAAGTAATAAAAAGTAATTTTTATTAATGGAAACATAGAAACAATAAATAATAATGGAAAATAAACTTAATTTAATTAATGGAAAAATAAACTTAATTTGATTAATGGAAAACAATAAACTTAATTTAATTAATGGAAACAATAAATTAATTTAATTAATGGAAACAATAAAACTTAATTTAACTAATGGAAACAATAAACTTAAATATTAATTTTTTAAAAACAATGAACATAATTTGATTAATGGAAAACAATAAAAGCATAATTTAATTAATGGGGGACCAATAAACTTAATTTGATTAATGGAAAACAATAAACTTAATTTGATTAATGGGAAAACAATAAACTTAATTTGATTAATGGAAAACAATAAACTTAATTTAATTAATTGAAACAATAAACTTAATTTGATTAAGGGAAAACAATAAACTTAATTTAATTAATGGAAAACAATAAACTTAATTTATTAATGGAAAACAATAAACTTAAGTTGATTAATGGAAAACAATAAACTTAAATTGAACTTAATTTAAAAAAAAACAATTAAATTGAACTTAATTTGATTAATGAAAAACAATAAACTTAATTTAATTAATGGAAAACAATAAAACTTAATTTGATTAATGGAAAATAATAAACTTAATTTAATTAATGGAACTGTCATAGAATTAATTATCTGTCATAGAACACTTCTTATTTCTCCTTCTATAAAATGAAGAGTAAATTAAATTCTTGATAGTCATTTACACCATTTCTCAAAATTTACAAATGTTTTGCTTGAATTTATCTAATAAAAAATATAATTTAAGAAAGGAGAGAAAGTATCATAATAGAATTTTGATTAATATTTCTGAAAAATGTATTTTCAAAAATAATAATAATGTTTTCTAAATTAAATTTATATTTCTTCAAAACTAGAAAACGTCCAAAATCATTTTTGTGGTAATGAATCAAACACAGAATATAAATCCAATTTTTCTATTCTGAATGTTTGTAATTTTTAATGAAAATTATATAGTATAAATCATGTAGTAATGAAAAAAATTATAATAAATTATTATTATAACATAATTAGCATTATCATGTTGGAACGTAACATTCTATTTTGAATTAACTTTTCATATTGTGATTCTACATTTATAAAGTTATTGTTATGTATAATAAAAATAATATAATTTATTTAACAACATTTATAATAAATAACATTTTATAATAAATAATACAATTTATAATCTATTTATTATAATTTATTGTAAACAAATAATAAAGTTGATTGTGAATTTTAAAAATAAAAAAATGTGAAGAATCAGTTTAAAGGAAAAGAAAAAAAAAAAAAATTGATAACTAAAAAATACTAATTTAATAATAAATATTTGTAATTAATAAAATATTTCATTTAAATTACCAAATCACTTTTTTAATGAAAAAAAAAGATGTCATAAATAATTCTTATACAAAGAAACAGGAATTCCCTGATTTAGAATTCAAACAAAACAATATTTCTTTGTTATTAATTGATATTTTTATCTCCATTTGTTTTAAACGGAACTTTTCTCATTACCATGTAAAAAGCACAAAAAAATAAATAAATAAATAAATAAAAATAAATGAAAATAAATAAATAAATAAAGAAAAATAATAATTAAGTCAGCGCGGTGGAAAAACTATAAAGCCGAGTTAAGCTATAGAATAATTAAGTTATTCATATAATTTTTATTAAATGTCTTTAAAAATTAAATTTATAGCCTGTCTAGTGGCAAAGAAAAAAAATTAAGATGCAAAGTTGGTACATGAAAGTAGAATTCTGGTGGCATCCATTGCTTTTATTGCCATGATTGTCGCTACTTTTAGAGGAGACCTGATGGTGAATTAATGGTGATTATTTAAAGACGATGCCTTTAAGAGAAAATTTAAGTTGTCATTGAGTTC
>BPLR01020095.1:0-24704 GCA_021605095.1 Caerostris extrusa | reverse complement strand
ATAAGACATTTCAATATTTAATAGTAATGCACATGTTGCTTTTATTCAATATCAATTCAGTTAAGGTTTATGATACTGTCAGAAAAATTAACAAATTTTGAGCACAAAATGTCATGTTCTGATGTAAAAGAGATCACTAAACTTCTTTTTGTCGTGATTGTTTAGTACCAAACATTCAAAAGAATTTTAAAATATTTTTTTCAATTTTCATTATTTCTGTTACTATTTTTTTAGTTTGATTAATATTTTTATGCATAATTGTATGTAAATGTCGCCGACTTATACTTCAGATTTGATTTCAGTAAAAGCTTACTCCTAATAAGTTTACTTTGTTTTTAAACTTAATGCTAATATTTGGGATTTTTATAGTGTTTTAAAATTAAATTTAAATTAACACCAAATTATTAAAAAATAAATCACGCTTCCATTTTTAGTTACAATTAATTATTACGATTAATTATTTTAATATCAGTAACTTACCATTAGTGATTATTAATGATAGTTACTGCAGTGCAGGTATCTAGGGATTTTAATATTGCAAAATAACTATGAAAATAAAAATAAAAAAAAAGAAATTGATTTCTTTTTAAATACAGATGAAAACAAATAATCATGAAATGCTTTATTTATATGGACTCTTTGTTTTCATAAAATTTACTAAATTTAAATTATTAATTTCATTTATGAATTATGAATTTTCTAACATAAGTATAAAATCAGGAAAAATGTTTTAGCAAATAATTACTTTATTGACTTTAGATCAAGATATTTAAAATTTCTGTATGACTGTTTATGCCTGTTTATCGTTTCCATGAATGCTCTTGAACTCATATTTAAAATAAAATGTTTAAAATCTTGTGTGTCTTCTTATTTTATATATATCTTCTTATACATTAGAAAAGTCCACGATTACAATTCGTCAAAAATTTAAAAAAAAAAAGAACGTCCTTTTTATAAATGAGTTACTTTTTTAGATATGTATTTTTATCTATACTTTTTTTAAAATATATTCACTAACTGATTAGAAAAGTGAATGATAATTAATAAGTGTTTGGAAGTTTGATTTGAGAGCAACACTTTCTTCGTGTAAAATAAAATTGCAAAAAAGCATTAGTACCAAAATATTTTTTTGAAAAATTAGTTCGTATTTGTTTCAGTTTTTTTTTTATTTATATGATTATTTATACTTTTGTTGGCAATTTCTTTTAGATAATGAATTGGTAATACTGAATTATACTTCATTTTCAGTTTAATTATTTCAATTATCTTATGTATTTAAATTTATTTTAATGTAATAATATTATATTAAAAAAATTATTATTATTATTATTATAGTTAAATGGAAAAGACAATATTATTACATTTTAATAAATTTTTTAAATGAAATAATGTTACCTTTTAATATTTATTAAATTTTTAAATACGTTGTTAATGAATATTGATTACTATTTATAAGTTAGTGCTGTGAATGGTAATTTATCACATGTAAATTGCTTTTAATAAAAAAAATCTGCTAGAGAAGAAGATAAAATAAAGAAATGGAGGTTTTTTTTTTTTTTTTTTAAACGCACTTGAACACAAATATTTACGAAGCGGTTTTTTTGTTGATTTCTTTGTTTTTATATGTTTTTATTGGCTTTATAATAAATATTTTCTTATCACTTAAAAATTAACAGAAATAAGATATAGTGGGCTATGTGCTTTATTAGGAAAAAAGTCTATAGAAGTTTAATTGAAAAATACATTAAAAGGACACAGAAATAATATTTTATGTTTTTTTTATTATTTGGAATACAAATGTTATAGTGTTTCAATAATGTTGATGAAATCATAAATCGAAGCTGATCTTTATTTCAAATCTTTGAGAGGCGCATCTAAAAGAAAGAAAGGAACATTAGTCACTTATTGTCTCATATATATGTTGAGAGAAGTTATTGTCACAACATTTAAATTTTAATCAGCTCATATATTTTTTAAAATATTGCAAGATAGACAAATTAACCGTTTTCAAAATATTCACGAAAAACATTTAAATTTGAGAACTATGAATTTACTACTATTTTTAAAATTATTTTTGATATAAATAAAAACTAAAATTATAAGAAACTTCGAATTTTAAATTTCTATGACTTTTTAAGAGAAAGAGATAGTCAAAATTTATTTACCTTTTAAAAGTATGAATTGTATCCATACCGGTATCCACCGTTGTTATTTCCAGCATATGGATTGTAGCCATATCCTCTATATCGATTGTTTCCAGAACCATATCCTCCATAACCATAATTGCCATAGCCTCCATATCGATTGTATCCAGAACCATATTCTCCATATCGATTGTATCCAGAACCATATCCTCCATATCGATTGTATCCAGAACCATATCCTCCATATCGGTTGTATCCGGAACCATATCCTCCATATCGATTGTATCCTAAACCATATCCTCTATTTCCATAGCCATAATTGTCATAACCCCCATATGAATTGTATCCGGCATCAACAAAGCAGGATGCAACTGCAATCAGGGCCAACACAAAAATCTGAAAATGACATGCACATGATTCTCAAGTTGAATCTTTAAATTGTGAATGTATTTGATGATAAAAGCTTTAACTTTATATTTATTCAACAATCGACAATCATAAAAATTATTATTTTTTTTTAAAAGATGCATTATTTTTAGACAGAGAATTATTTTTTATATCATAATAGTCATCTAGATAAGTCGTTCCCTTAAATTATCTGTAACAGAAGGAAGGAGAAGTAATGCAGTGTAATAGCACTTTCAGATGAAAAGGATCGCTATTTTATTTATTTATTTATTATTATTTTTTTGCATTAAAAGAAGCCTGGTGATCACGAACCATAAAGTCAAAAGGGTGGAGCTGTGTTGCGACCTCCACATATTCCTGACTTTCTTATTTTTTAAAACTAATATTTTGCTTATGAAACTAGTGGTAATCACAAACGACATCTATATCCTGGTTAATATGTTCTACAACTGGACTACAAATAGGGTTACTCAAATGCTTTGAAATATTTAATTTAAATTTGATTCTTGAGTATATTTTCAATAATTTAATTTAAATTTGATTCTTGAGTATATTTTCATTAATTTAATTTAAATTAGATTCTTGAGTATATTTTCATTAATTTTGATTCTTGAGTATATTTTCATTAATTTAATTTATTTTCTATTCAAATGGATATAAAATTATTATCATTATTTAAGAAAAGGCGAAAAACAACTAAAGAAACACTATAGCATTTAAGATGAATAAAACAATATCTTACCACTACTTTCATCATTTTGTAAGGAACTATTGCTGCTGTTAGAAGCTATTCTGGTCAACTTGTTGAATCGACAGTAATTTATACCTTTCTTTCTGCATCATTTGTTGTGTTTTTGTTCTTAACTTTCTGTTTCATCTATTCTAATTCTTATCTATCAAAATTATTCAGATAATTCTTTTAAGCAATAATTTTTTTAAGTTTTTCGTGTTGCTTTTTAATCTATATTTGTTATACTGCTATACCAGATAACACTTCTTGCCTGAATGAATTTTTGAAACATTAAAAGGCTAATTACGAGCTAATTTAAAATCCCCAATATAATATTTCATAAAATTCAATTTAGATTAAATAAGATACATATAAATGTGTCCTTGTTATTTGTATTTTTATTAGGAATTAGGTATATTTCATAAATAATTATAATTCGTTAATTGTTAGTTGTGTGAAACGTATGCTTAAAAATTTTAGAAGGTCTAATTTTGAATCTTTGCTTATTATCCTGCATGGATTTTGTATTTCACAAATGTTCTCTATTGCTTTTTGGCGAGTTATTAATTAAGGAATGATTATTTCTAAATTATTATTCATCTAAATATTTTGAAATTTAATGCAGGCAAGTAAACTGTGAATGGTTTTTCTCTTTTTGTTTTGTTGGTAGAATCTTTTAACTTTAATAAATGGTTAAAATATTTTTTATGTTCATAATAAATTTCTTAATTTTTATATAAACAGAAATTTAAATATAAGGTTTCTCTAATAGTTTCCAATAAAATGTTTTATATATAAGAAGGAAATCTTACAAAAATTGGGACTGTTTTTATAAAAAAAATTTATAGTGATTTAGCAATATTTCGCAATGCCATATTGTGCTTTTTTTAAATTCAATATTTCTGTATTGTAAAGTGATTGATTATTATAGTATTTATTTTCAATTTTCCATGGCCTATTTGGATTTCTTGTAATTTTAATATTACAAAGAAAATCGATAAATATTAAATTTTTGCATGTTTCCTAAAAGTTGGAGCATTACATTTTATTTATTTAATTTTTTTTTTTTTTTTTAATTTTCTTTGTGTATTGGGGTGCGATACATTGTAACGCATTCTACGAAGATCCAACAATAATGGGAGGGCATTGCCTTTCAGATGATCTTTAGGATCAAACGTCACGTCTTTAAAATGCCATATAAGAAGAATCCAGGAATAAATCCATTGGCCAAGTAGACTGATGGACGAAATAAATGTAGTCACGTTTGCTACCAAATTCGTTTTGGAAAGCACTGACTTTGATGGAGGGGGGCTCTTTGGGTTTGTACTGGGGCTTTCTTGCTGCACAATGAAGTTTTGCACACCGATTTTTTGGATGTCCGTTAGCTTTTTTCTGCCTACCGCGCATGCTCATAGAAAATTGCACATGCGCATCTGTAATAATGTTTCCTATGAGCATGCGCGCTAGGAGAAAAAGCTAACAGACGTCCAAAATACGGTATGCAAAAACTCTCTAATATTTGCACACAATACCATTGGGCTCCAAGTGAGCTAAATTTTTAATTTACTTAACATATATTTCTTATAGTTTTGCATAACATGTTTTATGCAAGTAGAAATCTTACAAAAAGTTTGACAATTTTTATAAGAAACATATATTCGTCTAGTAATATTCCATGATGTCGTAAAATGGCGTTTTTAATTGAAAATTGTAAAGTAAATTATTATTATGTACAGTAATTGATATTCAAATTTTAGTACCTATTTGAATTTCATGTAGTTTTAATACAGTAAAGTAAAGCATAAATATTTTAGAATTTTGTATTTTTCCTAAAAGGTCCTCGTTTATGAAAGCAATGTTTGCGTGTCTCTAAAAGGTTTGGGATGCTCTCTTGCACTATATTTGGACACAATACCATTGGGGTTTAAGTGGTTTAATTTTTAATTTTCTTCCAGAATTCCATTTAATGCACTAAACTATGCTCTTTATTCAGTAAAATGTTCTCTAATCAATTGAAAAATCGATATTGTTCTCTGAACTAATGAATAAAAGGTTTTTTGAAAATTTTCAAACTAAGATATTTATAAATATGCGTGATTAATTCTATTTTTCCTGCCATTTTTGTTTATTGACTTTTTCACAAATTATTTATTTAACTGAATTTCAACTAATCACCACTGATAATATTTGTATCGGTTCGGCATCAATTTCTAACAATTTCTCCGAATAGGAAAAACTTAAGCATCGCAAATTATAATGAAAAATATGTGTATTACAAAAATGCTTAATTTTTTATGTTTCCATGTTCAAAAGTTTACAGGTTTTTTTTTTTTTTTTTTTAAAATCTTATTTTTACAGTTTAAAATTCAAAAACTATTTATTTTCGAAATATTTCTAATTAGAAATTTATGGAATGTAGAATTATGCGATGTTAAATTTATTGAAATTTTTAGAAGTTAAAACAGATTGATTAATTTGCAAAAATATTGTATAAAACCAGTAATGTATTTGTATTTTTATACTGAGGAACATATTTTTTCAACCTCCATAATATAACATGTACAATCCGGGTAAAGGGAGTACAGATTTGTCGCCTCTACGAATACTTTCTCAGGTATTTTTGCATTTACAAGTTCATATAGAAGACTTGCGTCACTTATCATGAGGCACATACGATATTACAAGGTCCAAACTAAATATGTAGTGAATTATTAAAGGCAATAATAAATGTCAAAATTACCTGTCAAACAGTTATGACACTTTTAATTCGTACACTTTCATTTCACTTTTGGAACTTTTTAGTTCTTTCACTTTAAAAGAAGAAAACATGATTAATTTAGTGAACAAAACTGAAAATTTAAATGTCTGACATTTTTAAAAGTTACCTTTTGAATTAAATTCACTATTGGTCTTTATAAATGCACCATTGTTAAAATCGAAGCTCATAAGCGTGGAATTTGTTTGCATTATAGAAAATAAATATAATGTATTTTTATGCTTATGTAACAATTGATGAGGATATATTTCAAATATGAAACGAAAACGTTCAACAACATATGTTCGAATTTTATGGCGAAAGTAACTCCTCTTTTTCGATTTTCTTTATTATAATTAATTAATTTAATTGTATTAAATCAAATAGAAACCAACGGGTTTAAGGATAACGATTGGAGGTAGTGTATAGACACACAACAGAAAATAAATAAAAAAATATTATACTCCCTCAATTCCAAAAATACGATGTGAATTTGCAATATCTGCTCATATAGAGAATCGTAGAGATCATTGTTAGTTTGTCAGAAAGCTTTCTATAAGTGCTATAGCACTGCCTACCTTTAAATGATTAACACTAAAACAGCAGTTGTGTTTTGAGTTACGTATATAGATACATATGAATAGCATGATATTTTCTTTCATTAACAGTTCATCTTCTACATGCAACATCTTAAAGAGTATGTTTTTTTTGAAAATACCATAGGGGCCACATTTTGGAATCCAACATTATCCTGTTCTAAAATATAAAGTTATTGAGAAATCAGTGTTATGCTAGAAATGTTATTAAGACTCATGGTTCTCCCAGACAATTAGAAATACCTTAGAGCTATCTATCAGCAATTCAATGCTCGTCACATTCAGTGCTCGATATATCATCAAGACCGTAAATTAGTAAGTTGTGGTGGAATCTGAATCTTTATTGGTTGAGCATGTCTAGTTTATAGTCTCACACAGAAAAAAATTGAATAGAGATGGCAATAGACTATTAACTCAGAATATGCTTGAATTTCAATATCCAAAATTCCATCCATTCTTTGCGTCTTGTAACAGGATTATTTTACTATTCGTGTTTATCTTCTTTGAGGTGCTAATTATAAAACAATAAAATATTCAATAAATTCAACGTGCGAAAATTTTTTTCTTAACTTCATTTTTTATTTTATAAAGTTTACAACAAATTTATATGGTAATGTTATATTTTCTCTTTATTCAATCTGTGTAATGATTGTCAATACTGACATACGTTTTAAATCATATGAAGCATTCTAAGCATTAAGTTCTTTTAAAATATCTCTAAGGAAATACCGATATTTTTAGAAAGCTACTTTATATTGTAATAAACCTGTTAAATGATTTTTTTTTTTTTTCGTATTTCATAGAATTAATATTTAGCCTTCTGTCTTCTTTTCAATGAAAAATTCGCATTTGACACAATATTTTATTCCATGTTCTTAAAAGTTGGAAGTGCAACTATTTAGTATTTGATAATTCTTATTTAATAATTGATTAAAGCCTTATTACCGCTAATTATCTTAACTGTAATATAATAATAAATCATCTGATAAGTTTGAATTTTGCATTCACCTATTTCAACACAGCAAAATCAAAAAAATCATGATAAATTTGAAGATTAAAAAAAGTTTATTTAGTTAATTAACTTAAATTAATGGCTCTCAATCTTAATGAGATGCAAAAATATTAATATTTAAATGTTTAAAGTTAATAATTTAATATAATTTTCTTCATTCAAGGAGGAAACTATTTTATTACTTTTAATATTACCTAAAATGCATTCCTCTAAGCATTGATCTGATAAATTATTTATTTAACTTATAAAATCATATGCAAGAAAAATAAAATATGATGCATATAATATTGAAATACTGTTTATTAATTGAAATTAGTATTTCTTATAATAAACAGTACACGTAATAGTATTAGAATATATTTTGTTGTTAGTTTCAAGTTAACCCCCTGAAGTCATAAAGGTAGGGAGGACATTTTCTACAATTTAGTTATATCACTTCTTTTAATGTGGAAAATGGAATTGAAAAAATAATGTGAAGCAGAAAAAATTAACAAATTAATATTTCTTCTAATTATTTATTTAGAAAAATCATTAACAATGTTCGATACAAATTTTTTGCTATTAATTGTATTTGAATCATTTATAAATGAGATTGCTAAAGTCAGATTTTCAAATTTCAAGTTCAGTCAGAAAACTTTTATCGTTCCTTTTGATAATTATTGTTGATAAAAGAAAAAAATAACTTATGTATAAAAATATCTCACTAAATTAAAGAATGGTTCTTTTGAGAAGTACATAAAGGTGTATATGAATGAAAGCAAATAAAAAATCAAATGATTAAATGATGAATTATTACATCTACAAAAAAGTTATTTTTACTATTTGTCAGATAACCAGTTTTTTGAAATAGGAAGTGTTGTTTAACGTTAATTCATAAAAACTTTTTAAATTCGAGGCTTAGTTAATTTTGTTTCAAAATTAAATAACGTTATTCAAAATTTTTCTCGAGTTTTACATATTTTTTATTCTAATAAATATAATAAAACTACCAGTGGAAGACATAAATTTATTCAACCTTGACATATTAAGTAATTAATATTTGAATTATAAAATTATATTTGTTAATTTTTTTGCAATATATAAATTCTGATTTTTATTGTTTTTATGTCAATCATTATGTATTGATGTCATGTTATTTGCTAATGTGTGATGAGAAGAAACTAACATCAAACATTTAAAAAAGCACAATAAAGATGTAAACGGATTATTTTTAAATTTCAAATTTTATTTAGTCAGCACCATTAACATTTTTTTACATCAAAACTATTTTCTCTTGTTGTTGTAAAGGATGGAGTTATTTAATTGTTGAGTATCGAATTGCAGTTCCGTGATATTTCCCAATGAGTAATCCTGTGGAATAAAAATGAAAGATAGTTTAGTTGATACATGCCTATACTTATGTAAACATTTAATTAAAAGAACCAAAATAACATTGAACACCAGAAATTAAAGCATTAATTTAAAAATTCTTGTATGAAAATTTCATTTATTTGCACATGATAATAATGTTCTGAAATGCATAATATTTTGCAAAATTCATGCAATTTAAAACTATCTCAAATTTTCACTGCATCATAAGTATATTTTGTATTATTTGAATAACATAAAGTTTTAAAATTTTATATTGCACTCATTCAAAATCAAAAATTGAAATCATCATTGAGCTTGATAAGTATTGCAAAATGCGTAGTTCTTGAAGTATATAATACAAATTAAATATTTTTAAGATGAAATAAAAATGTTATAGCCTAAATTTTTCTTGCTTCAGTAAGCTATTTCTTAAAATTAAGTAAAATGAATAATTTTTGGAAAAAAAACCTATTTATTTCATAATATCCTCAATAAAATAATTCAAATGTTAAATTTTTTTTGTTAGAAGGAGATTAAATAAATTAATTTTTGTATGACATTAAAGTCCCTTAGTTTGAGATTTAAAACTTTAACATAAACATATGCATTACTTACAAGTTTTACAGGTATGAACCATATCCGTAGTCAAGACCATCATATCCGTAACCTCCATATCCACGACCACCATATCCGTAACTTCCATATCCACGACCACCGTAGCCGTAGCCTCCATATCCACGACCGCCATATCCATAACCTCCATATCCACCATATCCATAGCCTCCGTATCCAAGACCACCATATCCATAGCCGAGTCCACCATATCCGTATCCAAGACCATAGTTTCCGTATCCGAGTCCGCCTAATCCATATCCATATCCTTGGGCCTTTCTGAAGTATCTGGAGCTAACTCCATTTCCATAACCATGGTGACCGTAATGGGGAATGACATCCAACGAGCAAGTAGCAACGGCTACTAGAGCTAAAACAACGAGCTGTAAAAATATTTAAATACATTTTTTTTTTTCATATTTAAAGAAGGTAGCAAGTAGCAATGGCTACTAGAGCTAAAACAACGAGATGTAAACATATTTAAATACATTTTTTATTCATATTTAAAAAAGTACAATCTTTAAAAATAGTTGTTTTCTTTTGAAATAACGAAACAAAGTTTAATCTGACATTTCGCACATTTTATAAATTTGCAATAAATTAAAATAACACCTTTTTGAAAAATATTATGAATAATTGAAAAATTCATTGAAGATTATCAGAACAATTCGAACTAAAATGAAAATTGTTTACATCTGACAGAATAACATATTATTCTAAGCAATGTTTTTTATTAAATGATTATAATTTCATTTGAAGGAATAAATATATTTGCTTCAGTTTTTTTTTTTTTTTAGAAATGAACTTCCTTTTTATAAGAATAAACACAAATTAAGACCTTGTTTTCGTCATAGATTAATACTGAAATATTTAACAGAGTGGCTTGGTATATGAACTTTTACGGTATAAAACTTTAAACAAATTTGGCTGGTAATTTTATTTATCATACAAAATTAGCTAATGAGAGATTTTAATTTTGATATTCACTGGGATTGAAATTAACTTTATAGTCTTTACTCTCAATCTTATATTGCAAATGAAATATGCTTAAAATTTGAATTTATTGTAGAAAAATTTATATTATTGGATATTTAAAGAGAAAATATTAGAGAAAAGAAAAATCAACGGAAAGAAAAATCAAGTGAAAAATTGAACAGAGAAATTGTTTTTTAAAAATAATATTCATTAATTGACTTACCACGATTTTCATCATTTTTCACAGCTGATATTTTGCTACGATGATCAGTGCTTCGAATCAAGTCTCTTATATACTAGATCGTTCTGCATCATTTAGAAAGTATTTTGATATCTATGTCAAGTTTGAGTAATTAAGAATTTTTGATATGAAAGTTCATATTTCTAGATTCAATGTCATGTTATTTCAAGCATTTCAAATCTCTTTCCATTTTTGTATAATAACATTTTAAAGACATTGAAATTGTTTTTGCATTAGTTTATTTGTATATTTGATATTAATGCAGATAAACTTTCAGTTTATTTGTTTTATGAATTTAAATCTAAAACTGACTAGATGACTTCAAAGCAAAAATTGATTGATAAAATCAGTAATTTTTAATAAAGATTGTAACAAAAAAGATAATCTATCTCATATACTTTTTAAAATGATCGAGAAAATTTAAAATTTGTTTTTTTTTTAATGCTTAATCCTTAAGGCTGAGCGATAACCTTAAAGTTTACATTTCATATAGTGCATTTCACAAAATATAAATGCAATATAATTCCTTTTTTTTTAGTTAAACTCAAATTTATGCATATAAATTTTTAAAGAAAGCTATCAAATTTTGTTTTTACATGTTTGACTGTTAATCTGATCAAATTAAATAGAAAGTACTTTAGAAAGTACATTAGAATGATGTACATTAGAATTAGGAAATATTTCGAAGTATTATAAAAATTGCTGCTATATTTTTTTAGGAATAATGATTATGATTTTTAAAATTCTAAAATTTTAGCAATATGATTTTAAATTTTTAGAGCGATTGTCAATTTGTAAAAGAAAATATACCCTTAATAGATTACAAAACATTTACTTTAAAATATCAAGAACTAGACTACTAGCTTAAAATTTTTTCGTAATCTATAAATATAGTAAATATAAACCTTGTAACTCTAAAAATACTACTACTAGAAATGATGTAAATCAATGTTTATAAAATGAAGCAATATTTGTTTGATTTCTGTTTCTTCGAATAAGTAATTTTTTTGTGAAAAAAAAAAAACTTTTGATGTATAAAATAAACATTTTATAACAACTCTCTTAAAATCTTTAACAGCACAGTTAATATAAGGAATATTGAAAGTCTAGATATTTCATTTCTAGAACATCCAGTCATCGTTACCGTCAGAATGATTAAAATTATTAATAAATTTTTATTGGAACTCTAATCGCTAAATTTTTATGAAAACTAATTTAATTAATTGTTTTACAAATCATAATGATTTCTTGGTTTCAATTTAAAGATATTCATTTTTTTCTATATTTATTTTTAAAGAATCATTTTAAATTAAAAAATTTATTACGTATTTTACTAATATGCATTAATTGCAGATATTACAAACAAATGATTATTTTTGGACTGTTTATTTCTTATGCATTCAAAAGGCATAATTTATATATTTTTTTAATATTAAAATTTATATTCCTAAATAGGAGAACAGCTTTATTTTTTACACAAAATTTAATATTGCCCTGATATTTCTTTCCAAATTATTTAATTTTTTTTATATATTATAAAAGCATCAATTTCTTAATTTTTTAAAAAATAAATTAGGGATATATCATTTTACAAATTTATTGTAACTACTAATAATATTTTTGAATATCTTTTTAATTCAGTTTAAATTGGAATAGTAGCTCTTTATATTTTAAATTTAATTTCTATTTGATGCATTTTAATAATGAAATTATAATCGTATGTCATATTAAAATATAGCTATTTTATTTGTGATATTTCGTATAAAGTTGGATAAATCCTCTAGTTATATTGCTGTTTAAGCTTTAAAACCCAGATTACATTTCTGAAAAATTAGAAGTGAATAAATAATTTAGCATTGAAATTTTTTATTCAATGCCTATAAGATTTCAAGTTAAAATGATTTAAAAATAATATGATATAAGAATTTAATTCAAGTTTTTTTTTGTTATGAATAAGATTTTAATCTTTTACAATGAATGAAATAATTCATTTTATTATTAATTATTATGAATAATTAAAAATATGATCAATTTATAATATGGATTACTTCCAATTTTTTTTTCTATGAAATAATACTGAAATTAAAAATATAAATAAGTAAATCTTTTAATTAAAGCATTACAAAAATAGGAAAAATTTTTTCAAAATGATCATTGTATAGTACTTAGATATTCTAATCCAAAAGAAAATTTCAAGTGTTAAATGAATTAGACAACATAAATTAATTGGAAAATTGTAAATTCGGCAAACGAACTTAGTAAATGTCTTCTTTAGCCGAAGTAATGCTTTATATATTTTTCAATTCCTTCGATTAGCTCACACTTTCCCTATATATATCTTGTTCAAATTTTCAATCGTTAATAAAATACTTTTTATTCATCCACTAAAGTAAAGTTCAAATACTTTTTCGAACTTGTAGTGGATGACACTTGATGTTAATACAGTTTTTGCAAATATTAATTCAGTAATTAAATTTAATTAATTAATTTTAATTTTTTTAGATTTAAGTTGCATATTTCTACCAATAAATGGCGCCAGATAAACTTAAAAAATGAGTGAAAATTATTTATAAAGGACTTTTCTGCAATATAATAAAAAAGTAGGAATTGACTTACAAATTTTTTTATATTACTTGTTTTTAAAATCGTTAATTTTTTTTTTAAATACTTAAAATTCAATTTGATTAATGTAGTAATTGTTCCTCGGTAATTATCAGTAGGGATAGTCCGTCTCTTTCTTGTGTGAAAAAATAAACTGGCCTAATTTAAAATAAAGAAAACTTATGAAATTAAACAATTATTAAATAAGAAGTTTTCTTTGTTCCAAAATTTATTTTCAAAGTATAAGGAATAATTGGTGTTAGCTTATAATTTTTATCAAAAATGCTATTGATTGGTTATCAAAAAGAATACTGTTGATTCTGGTGAGATAACAATTTTTTGTTTATAGAGAGATAATTTTGTAATTTAAAAATAATAATAACGAATTATTTACATAAATTTAAAAGTATGTTTTAAAAAAGGGTATCTGAAAATATTTAAGAACAACTTCAGGGAGACTTCATATGTAAGCAATAGCATTTCTTTCTTTTTTTTTTTTTAATCTTACTAAACTTGTCAATAAGCAGATTATTTTAGACCAAGTAAAACCAGATTTACCTTTAATTTTCAGGCATAAAGCAATAGAATTTAAAGTTGCAATTAGAAATCTTCGAGATATACAATTTATTAATTAATCGCACTTAAATAATTAATCTCTCGTCAAATGCATAAATTACGCATTAGCTTTATTAAATAAATTTAATAAAATTAATTAATTAAACCTAAATGAATAAATCACTGCTGAGCTGATGACACAAATAAAAAAAAAGGGGGATTTTTAAACTTCAGGTAAAATTTTATTCACATATAGTTTTCTCTTAAAAATGAATATTTATAAGTTTTGAATACGACATTACTGGAAAGAAATGTACTATATTTTGCTAATCAATCGTTCGAACACTTATTAACTGCATATAAAATCCATTTTCATTTTTTAACCATTTAGATTTATTTTTAATGTTCAACAAACTTTTCTGTTTCAATTCCTTCTATTAGCTAACACTCTCCTATATATATCTTGTTCAAATTTTCAATCGTTAATAAAATACTTTTTATTCATCCACTCAAGTTCCGATAAATTTTTTTGAACTTGTAGTGGATGACACTTGATGTTTAATACAGCTTTTTCAAATATTAATTCAGTAATTAAATTTAATTAATTAATTTCAGTTTTTTTTTTTAGATTTAGGTTGCATATATCTACCAATTGATAGCGCCAGATAAACTTAAAAAATAAATGAAAATTATTTATAAAGGACTTTCTGCAATATAGTGAAAAAAAAAACAAGGAATTGACTTTGTTTTTATATTATTTGTTTGTAATAAATAACAAAAAGTAATAAATAGCATGCCATGACAACTTGAATTATTTTTGCAGACAAACTGATTTATTTTTAACAGTCATTTTTATTAACAGTTTTATTTATCATTATTATTGCAGATATAACTTTATTTGATAATTTGTTAAATAAATTATCAAACGCTGTATCAGAATTTTTATCATGTATTCAATTTTTGAATTAATTTTTTACGGAAAATAAAGTAATATTGATTACAGAAATATTTAAAAAAATTTTTAAATCATGTTTAATAGAATTGTAGTTTAAATTTTTCATAGAATTGTAGTTTTTCATAGAAATGTAGTTACAATTGTATTTGTGTCGAAATACAATTGTAGTAATTGTATTTCGACAGTTTATACAATTGTAGTGAGTAGGTTGTGCGGCTGGATTGTAACTGAGTGTGGTTAGATTGAAACTTGATACTCAAGTTTGAAAATTCCCAGTTTTATTTACACACGCACAAACTCTACACACAAACAATTAGAAACAGGCAATATTTCCCGCAGTTAAAGACATATAATTGTAGATTCTTGGAAGGACTCCACTTCTAAGGCGAAACCCCGATACTCAGGTACACGCTGGATGCGCGAAATATCCTTCATCTCCGGGTGAGAGTATGTATGGCAACTGACCATTTCTCCTGAACGCCACAGAGGGCGCTCTTGCCAATGCGTAGGAGGAAGCATGGTTGCACAATATTCATATCTTAATGTTTTGATATTATATTTAAAATTGTTTTTATTTTGCTAACATAAACCTATTAAAGTTATAGTTAACTTATCACACATTCATTATGTTTATTATTTCATTGAAGTTATTTATTATTATTATTTTTTTAAATATCATGAGAAAAAAAATTTCTGTCGATCTTTGAAGAAATTTTTTTTTTTGCATTAATATCAGTTTTTTAACATTCATTCAAATAATATTCAATAATTTATAATGCAAACATAATCTGTAAGAATTGAAATTTGTAAGATTTGTTTTATATTTTAAATACAACAAAGAAAATCGCAATTTTTCGCTTTTGCCTATCATGAGAATTATAACTTATAAATGATTATCTTATATCTCTTAAAAAATTAATGCAAAACAGGATCTCAACAGCAAGTATTTTTAAAATTACCTCTATTTTGATGAAAATTTTGTCTAGATTTTATATATAATATCAAATTATTAAATTGCTTTAGGGATTTTTTTATTTAAATGAATGCAATATACACTTTTTTCCAATACAAAAATTTTCTGAATTATCTATTTTATCAATAACATCAAATTTATTTAAAATTCTTTTCTATTGAATTATTTTAGAAAAATTTTATTTATTAGTATTAGATTTTTATTATTATTTATATTATATTAGTTTCTATTTAAAGGTTTCGCATTTTGTGTTAATATGTTAAAAAATAACATTTTTATAACTAATAATACTCATAAATAACTAATATAAAATATAAACTAATACTCATAAATTGCTGAATTATGAGTATTTTTAAATATCTATTTTTAAATTAAAAACTTTTAGATTTTTAGATTTTACTTTTATAAATTATTAATTTTATTGATACAAATCGTAATGAAATTTTAGAAGTTATTGGTAATTGAGCATGCTTTATTTAAAAATCAGGAGATGGTTAACTATTTTGGAGTAATGTTTTAGTAATTATTTTTTAATTTATACGTTTGTTTTACTCTATGTAAAGTGTGATATGCACATAAAATTCAGAAAAAAATTCTTTTTTAACAACTTTATTTTTAAATTCAGTTTTAAAAATACTATTTAGCAATGTTCATATGTTGAACTTTAACATTTCTAAACAACTTGCAGAAAGCATTTATATTAAACAAATGCATATTACATTTCACCATCTAATAATGACACATCTGTATATGAAACAAAATACATAGAATCCTGTTTTCCAAAATTTTCAGTCTGAACTTTTATTGTTCTTGACTCTTTGTGATGATCTTTGTTGGCAATTTGCATTTCCACCTAAAAAAATAAATAATTTTTATATTTTACTTATTATATTAAAATTGATTAACTTAATTTAAAATGTATTTTAAAAAATCCTTAAGTACCTAATTGATTTCCTAGAAATTGGTTTTTCTTTTACACATATTTGAATAAATAATTATAATATTCCGAGCAGTACAACAGTGATAATAGATATTGAGTGTTGAAAAAGCCTACATTATTTTAACGATTGAAGTAATAAGTGTTACTCGAATAATTTAATTAAAATGAATTCATCATAAACAAGGATATTTATGCTCATAATGTTAATATTTCTCTTCGTATTAATTTTGTAATTTAAAAAAAAAAATATTGAATTTTAAAAATATTTTATTTTGATATAATTCTCTAATTTAATGTGTTTCCGATAGCAGCTTTATTTAAGCATTTATATTATAAGTATGTAATTAAATCACACATAAATTTAATAATTAATTTTAAATAAATTTAATACATTAAAAGGATGTATTTCTGTTGATTTTTATAAAACAAATAAATTTAGTTCAAGTGAATATTTAATTTTAATACTGATTGTTATTAAAATTAAATTATTAAAAAAATTTAAATTATCAAATTAAATTTTTCATTTTACATGTGTTATTCAAATTTAACAAATGAAAAACCTTTTAAGGAAATACAAAAATTAGATACACAAAATTAAATAAAAAATAAATTAATAAACATTTACCTTTGATATTTTTACAAATATTTCCCATGTCCACTATAACCGTAACCAAGACCACCATAACCTCCATGTCCAAGGCCATAACCTCCATATAGGTGTCCATATTTTGCCATATCCGTGCCCGTATCCTCCATATCCGTGTCCATATCCTTCATATCCGTGTCCATATCCTCCATGTCCGTATCCTCCATATCCGAGTCCATATCCTCCATAACCATGTCCATACCCTCCATATCCAAGACCATATTTTCCATGTCCATAACCTATTCCATATCCGTGTCCATAGCCTCCATGTCCGTATCCTCCATATCCGAGTCCATATCCTCCATAACCATGTTCATATCCTTTGTCGTATCCATAGTCATGTCCTTTTCCATATCCATAGCCGCCACCATATCCTCCATAGTTACCATAACCACCGTATCCGATTCCGTAAATTCGGATCCTATGCCATAGCCTTGGTCTTTGTAGAAGTACCTGGGTGCTGACTCCACTGCCGTGGCCATGGTGAGTATTGTGGTGAATAACATCTACTCCACTGGGTACACTGCGGCTACCATAGCCAAAACAAGGAAGATCTGTAAAAATGAAAATTAATATTTTAATGCACCCGCTCAAATTTTTTTTTTTTAAATTGCTGAAAAACTGAAAAAGAATGAAAAAAAAATAATTTTCAAATAAATAATAATGAATTTTTATAAATGAATCACTAAATATTTATCAAATATAATATTTGTGAAAAGAGGAGGAATGCAAACCTTCAGATACCAACACTTGTACATTTGCTCTAAATACGTGGTTCCATTAAAGATGAACGTTGAATAGCGATATATCAAAACTATCGATAAGAGTTGCTAAAATGTTTCTAGCTTCTAATATGTCGGTATATTAGGTTTCACTTGGATCCAGCCATTTAGAGAATCGAACTAATGAATTTGTATAATATCTTGAGGGTACGTATTATTCGGATAAAGCTCTTTTTTCAAGACACTAATTAATATTATAGGGAAGGGGGTTATTAATTTCACAACTATTTATTTCTTTTCAGCCTGATTTTATATACTTTGTTACATGATTTGCTTCCACAATTTTTTACCTTTCTCACAGCACGTTTGTGCATCAATATGCATATATATATATGAAAATTGATGTACAAATACACACACACACACACACACATATATGTATGTCCTCAATGCCTGTAAGGGATTCTTTATAAATGATAATTTATTTACTTTTAGATCTTGAATATTGAGATATTCAATTTATTATTTTCAGATAAGAAGTAGTACTATTTCTTCACTATTACTCGAAATTTTGAAATAAGAGAAAGTTAAAATTGGTTGTATAATTTTTAAATACTGTATAGTTTAGTAAATTTATATTAAAATAATTTTACTTTAATATTAAATGCAATTTTCTAATGAAAATTTGTTGTATTAAAAATAAAATTAATAATATACTAAAAATATATATCAATTTACTAAATCAATAAAATTTGTTAATTGATTTAGTAAATTGATTCAGTTATTAAATTTTTCTCTTTTTATAGACCAAATTAATTTAGTAAATATTTTATTAAAGTATAAAATAAAGTATTTTAGTAAATATCTGAATACTACAAAAGCTGTAAGTATTTCGCTTCTAGAAAATTTTACAGTAGTAAATTAATCAAGCATCCTAAAATTTACAAATAAATGATATTTTTTAATATTGTCAATCCTTCTAAAGCAGGTTAATTTCTTTAATTTAAAAACGAAATCAAAGGAACCCGAAGTATTTTCACCGATTACAGGGTAAATTAATTAAATAAAATGATTTGTATCTATTCGTTAGTTTTTAATACATTCTATAAGGTAATCTTACCATAATTTTCCCATATTGAAGTTGGAGTGTTGATTGCTCCAGTAAGCTGATTATGTAGATAATTACCAAAGTGCAAATGTTCATTTATATACTCAGTGAAAGTTTCGCTCGATTGATTTTCACACACTTATCTCGAAGAACTCCTGTCAAGCGTGAAACGAGAATCAAGGGATTAAAAACAAACCTCATTATAATTGACTCAGAATGTCAGTATTTTAGGTGTGACATTGTTAAAATTAGCAATTAAGTGAGTTATTGAGTACATTTGGTTTAAACTCACTTAACGGCAGTTGTTTTGAATGTTAGGAAATGGGAGAAATGTTTACAAGCCGAACATTGTGATTATTTTGTTATTAAAAATACAGTAATTTTTGTAGTTTTTAGAAAATTTTAAACAAAATATATTTTGAAAAATGCATTTATTGAATTTATTTTTGAATTATTAAAACTTAATTTTTTTGTTCATAAAAATTATTTTTTAAAAATAAAAAATAGTTTACAATTATAAATCAACAGTTGAAATGAACTCATTTGTAAATTGCAAAATTCTCCGCAAAATGTATCGCCTCATAATGGTTTAAATATTAAAATAAACACTTAAAGTCTTCAATCATTATATATATATATATATATAAATTGAGTACTTATTTGATTTATATGATTCTGAAATAAAAATTGTAAACTTTTTTTCTAGATTATATTTGCTACTTTGCTATACACACACAGGCATATGCAAGATGTAGAGTTTCAACGGTAATAGCTTTCTTTGCAATGTTTGCTGCTAATAAATGTTTGCGAATAATTAAACTTGACGCGATTAAAAGTTTTTTCCAAAATGCTTAACTTCTCAATCATTAAGGGACCGTTTGTAGTAAAAAAAATTGTGGAACATGAAATATATTATTTTAAAAATAAAGATATAAAATATATATAATCGAAATATATGATATAATATGAAAATATATGACCTACATATGATGATCATATTTGCACTGAAAAATTATCAAAAAATAGTGAATATTCATTATTAACAAATAATAAATTAAATTTTTATATTGTAATTTTTTTTACTTTTGGACAAAGTAAAGTTTAAATAGATTTTATTAATTATTAAATATCTAGCCAATCCAATTCGATAATTATTTTTTTTATCAAATTGTATTTGAAGTGGACATAGTAGGAAATATACTAGCATGTTTTTAAATTTATACAGAATGCTATGAAAAACTTTTTGTAATTTTAGCATGTTTGCTAATTTTGAAAGGAATATATTTGATTAAAGTTTTTTTTAATTAAAGTTTTTCTTGACATTGGCATTTTTTCTCCGGGAAGAATTTTGGCATTTCATTCTAGGAGAGAGAGGAATGTATATTCTTTGACAAATGCATAATAACAAACCCATCTATCAAATTCTACAGCTGTATTTATGGGTGAGTTATATTGCATACAATTAGTATTTTGTACTAATGAGAACAACCTGTCACTCAAATCTGGCAGCAGAGAGATTCAGTGTTTAATGTGACTTATGAAATTAGCGATTATCTCCATGACTTTCACAGATCGAGAAGCAATTACAGATGGAATATGGACCCACCCTGAGCCTCTCAGCTCATTGTAATTGACCATGAGCTGAAAATGTCTACTCAAATAAGAAGCGTGGGAAGTTCCCCCCCTTCCCCTTAAGGAGCAGAAGAGTTGGGTTTTTTTTTTCTGAAGTGACTGAATAGGCCGGAGTCTCCGCCTGTTTTTCAAAGTGAACTCATTGTATGTTTCTACTGCAGATCAGGCAATTAGATTCGACGTAGACTCAGAACTCACAAGAAAAAACTCCTACCTTCAGTGAATTCTACTTGTGATTTAATCATGCACTTGTGATAAATTTATATTTTAAATTCTTCATTTCTTTTTGTATAATAACAGAGTTCTCTCTCTCTATATATATAAATAAAGTATTCCCACGAACCTGAAAGTGGCCCTCTTCTTTCCAAGCCGTTATTGGTCTAATATAGGACGAGACGTTATAACATATTAATTACATGGTGTTTTTTTTTACTTATTCATTATTAAATTTTTAATACCCTTTTGCAACTTTTGAAAGAAAAAGCGTTACCAAATACTTTTAAAAAACAATTAATGCATGAAATGAAAAATTTTGAAATTAGATATTTCACATTTTTGAAATTAATAACAATTTTTCAAACAATGATACAGATTTCGTTGGAATAACTTTTAATTTTCAATTAAAAATATATTTTGAAGGCTACTTTTTTTATTTCTCATTCATTCCTTTTTCAAAAGTTCAACCAACATAAGTCTTTTATTATACTCAAATATTTTAAAAAACAAAATAAAAATGTCTAAGATTAATTCTATTATTTTTTTATTATTTCAACCTTCATTTTGCATAAATTAAATATTTTCTGTTGCTGCATATTTAGGACATGAAGGTTATTTTCTGAAAATCAAAAATATTTTTTAATGTTGATTCCACAACAGAAAATGTTTTGAAAAAATGGGGAAAATGGCTTTTTAAATTAGTTTTCAAACCTGTTTTTATAGGACATTTTAAATTATTTCCGAACAATAATTTATTTAAATTTTATATTTTTTGACAGCGTTAAAAAACATGAATAACACATTTATATCTAGTTGAAATATTTAAAATTTAGTTCTAACATCAGTTTTTTTTTTTTTAACTTCACAATTATTAATTTTTTGAAATTGATTTTATACCTTTCAATACAATGATGTTATATGAAGGTATAATTTGCAACGTTACAGCAACATACATTTATGGAATTTTTCAAGTTACAGTATCGTATAACTGTTACTCAAAAAATAATTGATGAATATGTCAAGCCTCATTTTAAATTCACATCATGCTGTGACTGCATAAAATTTTCCTGAATAATATTGCAGACATTTAGTTTAATAGTCACTTAATAGTGTTTATTATGAGATTAATCAAATGATAAATTTTATATGTTTATATTTATTATTTTGTAAAGTTATACGAGGAAATCTTCCGCTAAGATACTATTTCGGTACTTGTCCTCTTAATTCATTTGTTCAGCCAAGAGCTTTACGTTCATGAATAACCACCAGCGGACTGTTGCGCAATGAGGAAAGAGCCACATATTTATTGGACACAAATTGATGCCATATAATCTTTTAATATTTTTCTCAGTCGTATCTATATATGTATTTTACATACTTTCTTAATATTGTTTTTTTTAATTTTTTAATTTATTTAAAAGATATTTATATTTTATCTACATATGTACCTCTTATCCAGTACGATCACTGTATATCTATATATCTATATTTATCAACATGTATTATTAAGATTTAAAAGATTTCAAGCAGATTGCACCAGCTATTTAATTTGAAATTTGAATTAAGTAATCTGTTAAAATGGTAATGATTAATTTTCTTGAAAAATAAATTTTAAATATGAATATGAGAGCAGGAAGTAGCTCTATTGCAAAAGTCCAATAAGGGTTTCTCTAAAACGAAAATGTGTTAGATCAGACATGGTATATCAGACATACCTAGATCAGACAAAGTAATTTGTATATCAAAAAGTATCAAGTTGTTAAACTAAAATATTATTGTTATGAGTATCAATTATAAAATAAATTTTTATTATAGTGAATTAAAGTTGCTACTTAACTTTTTCACTCGTGATATTTAATAATTTGACAATATTTATTTATTGTGAACAAAGCAGTTAACCTTTCTAAAATTACATTTTTAACAACATTGTCAATTGCACTTTTTCCTGCAATCATGGTCCGGCATTGTTATTCTAGTAATCGAACATAGTTTAATGATGGTCATTAGATCATCTTTTTTAACATTTAAATACTTAAGTCGAAGAATGGTAGATCGATCATCATTTTAACATTAAAATATTTAAATCATTTAAAAGTCTATAAAACAGTTACAAATTTGAAGAAAGAAAGTTGCGAATATTGATTAAAAATGTTGATTAAGTAGATCCCATTTCGGTTGTTCTGTGATGCTTGAATGCTCATGATGTTTTAGGCTTAGAAGTTATTCTTAGGAAGATGATAAAATACTTAATTCGAGGAAAAATGTTATTTAAAAGATTCATAGCCTTAGTTTTAAATCTATAGAAAATTTCGTGTTTTTAATTATAGAAATTAAACGGAGGAAGAAATAAGACCAATCGATTAAAAGGGGATTATTATAAAAAATAGCCGTTTATACTGTTATGTCTACAGAACTAAGATGCTTTATAAACTATTAAGTAATTATAATATCTGGATTCATTTGAAGAACTTTAATTTCTGAGATAAAAGTATTCCTCAATTAAAAAAATAAACTAAAAAAAAAAATATTAGCTTTCACAAAGATTTAGATATTTTGAAAAAAAAATTTTGATATTCAAACTGTATCAGCTTTTAGATTCTCATGATAATGAAGAAATACATTATTACAGAAATAGATAAATTCTGGAAAAAAATATTAATCTAGAACAAATCAAAATTTAAAATATTTTCTTCTGTTCTTTTTGAGGCGATTTATTTTTTTTTTTTTTGTTTTTTTTTTGTTTTTAGAATTAAATGTAAAATTGGTTTTGAATTAAAAAAGATTTTAAATTAAAATGAACAAAAATGATGAATATCTAATGCACGAAAACGCCACAAATACAGAAATCACACGAATAATGAAAAAGTAGATTGTTTTTAAAAAGTGTTAAAAGGGAAATAATCATGAATCGAAACTGAAATAATCATATAAATAATCCAAAAATCATAATCATGAGACGAATCGAGATAGAATAGAAATAATCTAAGACGAAATCTACTGATTAAAAAACAATTAAGTCATTGAAGAAAATTAGTTTGAAAAATAATAAAATTCCAACTTGCTAATAAAATAGGATAAGTTGTAGAGTTTTGTACCGAATTGTCAAGTTAACTGTGTTTCATGACATCCATGTATGTAAATCTGTAAAGATTATATCTCAATATAGTAAGATTTAAAAAATTATCTTCTAAGCGTTTCCTCATATTTGATATAAGAAAGAAAAATCTTTCTTTAAGAATTGTAGAATCTACGATCTCAGTTTTTATTTTTTAAAAGAGATTAAAATATTTTGTAACTACAATTTAATTATTTATTTTTAAGAGGGGATTAAACTTAAGTAGGAATATTATTATTAATTAAAAATAAAGTTTTACAATTCTTAAATCATCTATAAAGTTGAAAATAACTATAACAATCTTCTCCATTTTAAATTATTAAAAATAAATTGTTAATTTAAAAAAAAAAAAATATTTAAAAAAAATTTACATCTAAAACTTTTTCTCTAATGACTTACGTTTGATCTAAAGTCAGCA
>BPLR01020094.1:0-62423 GCA_021605095.1 Caerostris extrusa | reverse complement strand
AACATAATCTTCTAATTTTGTATGGTAGCTGTAATCCATTATTGACATAGGTAGCATAATCCTCTAATTTACCTCAAAGTTTCTTCTCTACGATACATTGCTGCTATTATCATTAAAAATGTCTTCACTATTGTTCTTTTGAAACGTTTGCATTTTACCCCATTTTTTCTAAAACATTTTTAAATTTTCCTTTTTACATATTTTTAACTTTGCATTTATTACTACATTTTTTTTCTAGAAGTGTTTTTAAAATTGCAATTTTACTACTTGTTTTACAAAGCATTCTCCCACATCTCTCTGCACTTTTTGCTATATATTTTCTGCAAAGCATTTTTAAATATACATTTTTACTACATTTTCTAGAGGCTTAATTAAATGTGCATTTTTACCACATTTTTTCTAGTCATTTTTTAAATTTGAATTTTTATTACATTTTTCTCAAGTTTTGGAAATTTGCATTTTTACTACATCTTTTTGTCCAAACATTTTTAGATTTGCATCTTTGCTACATTTTTTTTCCGGCAAGCATTTTTAAATTTTCATTTTTTTTTTTTTTCTATAACCATTTTTAAATGTGCATTTGTACTACATTTTTTTTAGCTACAATCATTTCAAATACGTATTTTACCACATTTTTTCACAAGCATTTTAAATATATATTTGTACTACTTATTGCATTTTTTCCTAAAAGCTTTATTTTTGTATTCATATTTTCTTTGTTTTTGACGTTTCCAATAAAGACTTTGTTTTCGTAAGCTTACAAAAAATGAAAATTTTTCGAATTCTTTTATTCCAAACATAAATTTCTATCCTTATCTATATATTTCGAAATGTAAAGTTCCTTTTGAAAAATTCCCTCTTCGTAATCGTACACTTATTCAAAAATGCCCATTTCTTGTTTTCCGAAAGAAACCAGTAAATCTTTTTGCATGCATAAAAATATTTTGTTCCTCCACATTTTCCCTTTAAAAATCTTTTAACGTACGTGGGCGTTCGAATTCTACTTTCTTCAATTCGAATATCTTAAATTCTCTCTCATTCCGCGAAAAAAAGAAAGAAAATGTCTTTTAGATAAAGAAAGAAGAAACACGAAAAGCTTTCAACCGACGTGATTTAGTGACTCCTTTGAAAAGTTTGGAATGATTCTTTGTTGAGATAACGACAGAAATCGTGCTGCTTATGGACTCGTTAAGTCATGTAGAGTCTGGTTTTTGTTTTTGTTTATGATGATGTCTTTATTCTTTACCATTGAGGGTATCTCTTTCTAAGTAAGGACTCTCTTGTGTGATTCTACAGTGGATAAAGTACTTAAACCTCTTAAAGATCTGTTTTATTTAAAAAAAAATTTCTTTATTTAAAAATAGGCAGATTAGAATCCACTACGCTTGTAGTCTGCTTTATTTTTTTTATTATTATAGAAAATTCAAGTGTAAATTTATCCACTTGTATTGCACATAAGAACCGACTTATAATCCTTAAATTTTTGTATGATTAATTTTCAAATATAGCCAGTAGCATAATCCCCTAATTTCACCTCCAAATACATCGCTGCTATTATCCTTAAAAAAATGATTTCACTATTGTTTCTTTTAAAAAGTTTGCATTTTTACCCCATTTCTTCTACAAACATTTTTAAATTTTCATATTTACTAAATTTTTTCTACCACCATTCTTTAATAAATGTTTTTCTACAGGTTCTATGAAATTTTTCATTTTACAAGCATTCTATTTTTTTTTTTTTTTTTTTTTTCTATTTTTGTCTGTGCAAGCATTTTTAAATGTGCATTTTTTTTTTTTTTACAACATTTTTCGAGAGGCTTTTTTTAAATGTGCATTTTTACCATATTTTGTCATTTTTAAATTTGCTTTTTTATTACATTTTTTTCTCCCGAGTTTTTTGAAATTTGCATTTTTACTCCATTTGTTTCTGCAAGCATTTTTTAAATTTGCAATTTTTTACTGAACTTTTTCTATAAGCATTTTTTAAATATGCATTTTACTACAAGCTTTGTTTTTATTCAAATTTCCTTTGTTTCACATTTCACAATAAAAGAATTTGTTTTCTTATTGTTACAAAACAAAAATTTTACGAATATTTTTCCAAACATACATTTTATCCTTATCTATATATTTCAAAATGTAAAGTTCCTTTGAAAAAATTCCCCTCTTCGTAATCAAACACTTATTCAAAAATGCCCATTTCGTTTTCCGAAGAAACCAGCAAATCTTTTTTTGCATACATAAAAATATATGCTCCCCATATTTCCCTTTAAAATCTTCTAAGGTACGTGGGCGTTTCGAATTCTACTTTCTTCAATTCCAAATATCTTAAATTCTCTCATACCACGAATGTAAGAAAAAAAAAGAAAATATCTTTTTAGATAAAGAAAAGAGGAAACACGAAAGCTTTCAGCCAACGTGATTTAGTGACTCCTTTTGAAAAGTTTGGAACGATTCTTTTGTTGAGATAACAACAGAAATCGTGCTGCCTATGGACTCGTTAAGTCATTTTTGTTTCTGACGATGTCGTTATCCTTTACCATTGAAAGATTATCTCTTTCTAAGTAAAGAACTCTCTTATGGGGTTCTGTAGTGGATAAGTACTTAAAGATCAGTTTTTTTTAAGAACAGTTTTTACTAAATTTGAAAATATGCAGACTTAGAATGAATATGCTTTTAATCTGCTAAATTTTTTTATTATTATAAAAATTCAAGTGTAAATTTATCCTCTTGGATTGCACATAAGAGTCAGACTTATATCTTCTACTTTTGTATTTATTGAGTTCCAATAAAGCCGTAGGTGGCGTAATCCTCTAATTTAAATCCAGACCTTCCTCACTACGATACATCACTGTTATTATCATTAAAAATGTTTTCACTATTATTCCTTTTGAAAAAATACAATCAGTCATAAGCAATAAATTGCATAGCCAGTCTTATACCCATAAGATTGCCGATGTAATTTATCATATTTTAATAAATATATATATATCAGTATTTCAGTATTCAATATATTACTGAAAGCTATCGAATCAAATATTTATAAAAAAATCCAACACTAAATCGCGATAGAATGACTGATGTCAAATATCCGACATCAGAGGGAACGTGTGTTTTCCTAATAATACAAGGAGTAAAATCATGGTGTTCTAAAAGATACAAATTTGAACTACGAGTATATTAGGGAGCTCCTTTAAGATGTTAATGTAAAATCGAGATGATTTATTTTATAGACTCTTTAAAAACGAATTCTTTAGCCCGACTCGTGCTCAATGGCAACGTGCGCTGCTAGTGAGCATAAAGGTTGAGATTCAATCCGCTGACGACTTGGCTTTTGGCTATGCAACGTCTTTTGAAACAGTGTATACAACAGACTCAACTTAACAGCGTTTGTGATATTCAGCGTTTGTGATATTCAGCCTCTTGCCTCGTTAGTCAGATTACCTGGTGGAATATTTCCGGGATTTCTCCCATATGATACACAAATATTCAAGTCAGACCTACGGGTGCTTCTATATATATTCTACTTCTACCTATGGTTTACCACCAAGTTTGTTAAAGTTAGTGCCAAACCATGGAGGATTATTTGGCAAACTGTAAATATATTATTACAATATTCGATTCGATTCGAACAGAATTTTCTAGAGATCTCTTCAGATCCCCCAAAAAAAAAATTTACCTGCACATGATTAAACCATCTTAATTGTCAAATTAATACTATTTTTGATTCACAGTGGTTCGAAACCAAAATTAGTTTTACAGACAATCTCCATCGGGTAACCGATTTTGGCAACAGCAACAAGAACTTTTTGCGAGTCCAAAAACATTTTTTAATAAAATAATATAATATAGAGGAATAAAAAAAATTTCCTCCATTATTTACCACCACTGTTAAACCACCTAAAGTTTAGCCGCCAGCAACAAAAAATAACATTCGTGAAGACGTTAATAATATAAAATAATAAATAATAAATATTCGACTAGTAATTAATTCTATTTTGTCAATAGCAACAAAAAGGACATTCTGGACAACATAAAAAATTTCTTATAAAATAAAAATATTAACTAATAATTAATTAAATAATATAACGAATAAAATTTTTCTCCATTTGCCACCAACTTTGGTAAAGTGGGGCCAAACCATGGAGGAAATGCTCAAAATTATAAAAATATTACTACAATATCCTATCCTATCCCATTTGATTCGAACAGAATTTTCAAGAAATTTCTTCAGATCCAGCAAAAACTTGCATGTTTAAATTATCTTAACTGTCAAATTAAAAACTATTTCTGAATCACAATCACCATTTTTGATTCAAAACCAAAATATGTTTTACAGACAATCTGCATTGTGTTACCGATTTTGGAAACATCAACAATAAAAGAACACTCCGGGCCACATAAACCACTACAAATAACCTTCCGTTTAGCGTACTATTCTCTGCCTATAAAACACTTTAAAAATATTGATTTTCGGGCTCCATTGAATAACAAACTTTCCAACCCAGTGAATTATGGGCAAGATGCCATTTTTCTGCGGGTGCATCGATATCCTATCGGTGCATTAGGGGAATAATTTATCTCCACAGTGATATGAAATGCTTCCTTTATTATACTGGTGCGCTTTCTTCTCTACATTTAATAGTTCTTTTTTTTTTTTACCAGTCTGCTATTCCTCAAAAGAAAATCAAGAAAAAAATGTTTTCCTAAAATATGAAAAGAGAGTGTCTGTTGAATATGATTCTCTTCTTTTTAAAAAAATTTATGGGAAATTATTTTTTTAGAGGGGGCATCGGCGTGCAATTTCTACTTATGCGTGACCCATCCTCCACTTCAAATTCCTTTATGGCTAAGTGGTAAACCATAAATGAATACCTAGTAAACTATAAAAATATATTTCTACAATATTCGATTCGTTCATAAAGTTGGTGGCAAACCACAGAGGAATACTTGGTAAACTATAAAACTCTTACTGTAATATTCGATTCGGACAGAACTTTCTAGAGTTATTTTCAGCTCCAACAAACAAACTTATATGTATATGATTGGAACCGTTTAATAACTACCAAATTAAAAATTTTTGGAATCACAGTGGTTCAAAATTAAAATTTGTTTTACAGACAATTTGAATTGGGTAACATATTTTTGGCAACAGCCACAAAAACAAAACATTCTGGGCAACATTAAAAGAAATTATTTTATTTTATTAAACAATTAATAAAATAATATAAATAATTAATTTAATAAATAATATAACGAATAAAATTTTTTACTTCATAGTTTGCCACCAACTTTGGTAAAGTTGGTGGCAAACCATGGAGGAATACTTGGCAAACTATTACAATAATATACAATATCCAAAACTACCAGCTATCCGTTAATTATTACAATATCCGTTTCGATATAATTCGATTTTTGAACAGAATTTTTAAGAGAACTCTTCAGATCCAAAAACAAACTTGCCTGTGTATGACTAAACGCTTAGCCTTAATTTACTATCAAATTAAAAATATTTTTTTGAAATCACAGTGGTTCAAAACCAAAATTTGTTGTTGGGATAATCTGCATTGAGTAACTGATTTTGGACAACAGAACATTCTGAGCACATAAAAACAAATTTCAATAAATAAAATAATAATTAATAATTAATAGACTACTATAAACGCATAAAACTTTTCCTCCATGGTGTTTGCCGCCACATTTGGTAAATGGATGAAAATCATGGAGTAATACTTAACAAACTATAAAAATACTATAGCCTATCTTGAATATCCTATTCTCTATCTATTCGATTCGAACAGATTTTTCAAGAGATCTCTTCACATCCAACAAAGAAACTTGCATTGAATTGAAACTTGGATTGATTCAGCAAACAAGTTTATGATTGAGCAGTCTTAATAACGATCAAATTAAAACCATTTTTGGAATCAGAAACGAAACAAAATCGTTTTCTACAAACAATCTGCATTGTTCATAAAGACTTTTGGCAACAGCAACAAAAGAGAACATTCCGGGCCGCACAAACAGTTACAAATAACCTTCCACTTTCGTACTATCCTCTGCCTATAAAACACTTTAAAAATATTGATTTTCGGGCTCCATTGAATAGCAACTTTCCAACCCAGTGAATTATGGGCAAGATGCCATTTTGGACATCACTTTGCTATCGGTGCATTAGGGAATAATTTATCTCCACAGTGATATGAAATGCTTCTTTTATGGTACTGGTGCCACTTTCTTCTCCACATTTAATAGTTCATTTTTTTTTCCAGTTTGCTATTCCTCAAAAAGAAAATGAAGGAAAAAAAAAAATAATTAGTTTTCCTAAAAATATGAAAAGAGTGCCTGTTGAATAGATTCTCTTCTTTTTCGATTCAATCAATCGTCTTAATAACTATCAAATCAAAACATTATTGGAATCACAGTGGTTCAAAACTATAAAACTATAAAAATATTACTACAACATTCTATTTGGTTCGAACAGAACTTTTAAAAGATCTCTTTAGATACAACAAACAAACTTGCATGTAATAATTGTACTGTCTTAATTAACAATCAAATTAAAACTATTTTTGAATCATCACAAACTGGTTCAAAAACCAAAAACAGCAACGAAAAAAGCATTCTTGGCATCATAATTTTTTTTTTATAAAATATAATAAATAGAATAATAATTAGTAATTGAATAAAAATTTGAAAATCTCCAATATGTTGATAAATATTTGATTCGATTATTCTTTCATAAAGTTGGTGATAAACCAAGGAGGAATACTTGGCAAACTATAAAAATATTGCTACAATATTCGATTTGTTTCTATTCAAACAAATTTGATATATCTTCAAATGGAAACGCAAACAAACTTGCATGTACGAGTATATGACTGAACCATCTTAATTAACTATAAAAATTAAAAATATTTTTGGATTCCAGTGATTTAAAACTGTAAAAGCATTGTTACTATTCGATTCGATTTGATACGATTCGAATAGAATTTTCAAGAGGTCTCAACAAATCCAACAAAAGAAACATAGCATTGGTATAGGTATGTAAACATAGGATTGATAGGAAACAATTTAATCCTAATAACTATCAAATTAAAACTATTTTTGGAATCACAGGGGTTAAAAACCAAAATATATTCTGCATTGTGCAAACAATATGCATTGTATAACCGATTTTTGGCAACAACAACAATAAAAGAACATTCCGAGCCACAAACCGTTGCAAATAATCTTCCGCTTAGCGTACTATTCTGTGCCTATAAAACCCTTTAAAAATATTGATTTTCGGGCTCCATTGAATAACAAACTTTCCAACCCAGTGAATTATGGGCAAGATGCCATTTTTCTGCGGGTGCATCACTTATCCTATCGGTGCATTAGGGAATAATTTATCTCCACAGTGATATGAAATGCTTCTTTTATGGTACTGGTGCGCTTTCTTCTCCACATTTAATAGTTCCTTTTTTTATCAGTCTGCTATTCCTCAAAAGAAAATGAAGAATAAAAACTGTTTTCCTAAAATATGAAAAAAACAGCGTCTGTTGAATATGATTTTTTTCTTTTTCTAAAAAAAAAAGATTTATGAGAAATTATTATTTTTTAGGAGTGGAATAGTATCGGCGTTCGATTTCTACTCATGCATGACCCCTCCTCCACTTCAAACCCTTTCCTGGTTAATGGGTCCAGGCTCATCAATAATATCGTTTGCTAAACCCACCTTGTGTCCAGTATTTCGTCCTTGTTATGAAGGATAAACTGTTCTGAAAATTTGGCTTGCTGTCTGTGTGTTGTCGTGATGGAATATTATCTGAAGTGGTTTTGGGAGGTTTGGAGAGTAGATTACAGTGTTGGGTGGAGTTTCAATTGCCTTTAACTTGGATAGATCGTATAAATTATCTGTGATTTTGCTTTCACGTTAAAGAAATATAACATTTTATAATGGCTCAGATAATAATATATTTTTATTATTTGTCAAATAAAACCGACTCCATTTAATAAAATATAATAATTAATAATATAACATAAACGAATAAAATGTTTACTTCATGGTTAGCAACCAAACCAAAGCAACAATAAAGTCGGTGGCAAACCACGAAGGAATACTTGGCAAACTATAAAAATCTTACTGCAACATTCGATTCGAACAGAATTCTCAAGAAATATCTTCAGATGCAACAAACAAAAATTACATGGAAATGATTAAACTGTCTTAATAACTAACAAATTAAAATTATTTTTCGAATCACAGTGGCTCAAAACCAAAATTTGTTTTCGAACAATCTAAATTGTGTAAACGATTTTTGGCAACAGCAACAAAAAGAACATTCTGAGCAACGAATACATTTTCTTAATAAAAAAAAAAAAAAATAAATAGAATAATAATTTATAATTAATAAAATCGAATAAAAGTTTAAAAATCTGTAAAAATATTGCTATAATATTCGATTCGAATAGAATTTGCAAGTGATCTCTTCAGATCCAACAAAAAATAAACTTGCATGTATATGCATGTGCATGATTTTAATAATATCATATTAAAACTATTTTTGAATCTCAATGGTTCAAAACTATAAAATCATTACTAGAAATTCGATTCAATTCAATTTGAACAGAATTTTCAAGAGGCCTGTTCAGATCCAACATGCAAACACAACTGGATTGAATCGTCTTAATAACTATCAAATTAAAATAATTTTTGTAATAACAATAAAATTTTTGGTTCAAAACCAAAATTTGTTTTCCGACAATCCATATTGAATAACCGATTTTTGGCAACAGCAACAATAAAAGAACATTTCGGGCAACATAAAAAAGTTACAAATAATCTTCCGTTTAGCGTACTATTTCTGTGCCTATAAAACACTTTAAAAATATTGATTTTCGCTCCATTGAATAACAAACTTTCCAACCCAGTGAATTATGGGCAAGATGCCATTTTCTGCGGGTGCATCGCTATCCTATCGGTGCATTAGGGAATAATTTATCTCCACAGTGATATGAATTGCTTCCTTTATGGTACTGGTGCTTTTCTTCTCCACATTTAATAGTTCCTTTTTTTACCAGTCTGTTATTCCTCAAAAGAAAATAAGTAAAAAAAAAAAAAATGCTTTCCTAAAATATGAAAAAAGAGTGTCTGTTGAATATGATTCTCTTCATTTTTTTTTTTTTTTTAAAAAAGATTTATGGGCAAATATTATTTTTTAGGAGAGGGGTAGTATTGGCGTTCGATTTCTACTCATGCATGACCCCTCCTCCACTTCAAACCCTTTCTTGATTAATGGGTCCGAGCTCATCAATAATATCGTTTGCTAAACCCACCATGCGTCCAGTGTTACGTCCCTTGTTATGGAGGAAAAACGTGTTTCTGAAAATTTGGCCTAGTTGTTTGTGTGTGTATTGTATGTTGTCGTGATGGAATATTATCTGAAGAGGTTTTGGGAGGTTTGGAGAGTAGATTACACTGTTGGGTGGAGTTTGAATTGCCTTTAACGTGGATAGATTGTATAAATTATCTGTGATTTTACTTTTTACCTTAAAGAAATATGACATATTATAATGGCTGAGATAATAATATCAATTTATTATCTCTCAATAAAAATCGACTCCATATAATAAAATATAATGTTTAATAAAATAATATAAACGCATAAAATGTTTACTCCATGGTTAGCAACCAAACCAAAGCAACCGAATTTAATAAAGTTGGTGCCAAACCATGGTGGAATACTTACAACAATATTCGCTTCGATTCGTTTCTATTCGAACAGAATTTTTAAGTGATCTCTTCAGATCCAAAGAAACAAACTTGTCTATATATGACTGAACCGCCTTAATTAACCATCAAATTAAAACTATTTATGGAATCACAGTGGTTCAAAATCGAAATTAGTTTTACAGGTAATCTGCATTGGGTAACCAATTTTTGGCAGTATCAAGAAAAAGAACATTATGGACAAAAATAAATATTTTAATAAATTTATTTAATTAATAATTAATAAAATAATATAAAGGAATAAAAATGTTCTCTACGGTTTGCCAGCAAATTTGATAAAGTTGGTGCCAAACCATAAAGAAATACATGGCAAACTATAAAATTATTACTATAATATTCGATTCGATTCGAACAGAATTTTCAAGACATCTCTTCAGGCCCAAACAAACAAATTTTCATGTATATGATTGAACAATCATATACATGTATCAAATTAAAACCATTTTTGGAATCACAATTAAAATGTTTGATTCAAAACCAAAATATGTTCTACAGACAATCCGCATTGTGTAACCGATTTTGGCAACAGCAACAAAAGAGAACATTTCGGGCAACATCAAACCATTACAAATAATCTTCCGCTTAGCGTACTATTCTGTGCCTATAAAACACTTTAAAAATATTGATTTTCGGGCTTCATTGAATAACAAACTTTCCAACCCAGTGAATTATGGGCAAGATGCCATTTTTCTGCGGGTACATCCTATCCTATCGGTGCATTAGGAATAATTTATCTCCACAGTGATATGAAATGCTTCCTTTTATGTTACTGGTGCGCTTTCTTCTCCACATTTAATAGTTCCTTTTTTTTACCAGTCTGCTATTTCTGAAAAAAATAAGAAAAAAATGTTTTCCTAAAATATGAAAAAGAGTGTCTGTTGAATATGATTCTCTTCTTTTTTTTAAATAGATTTATGAGAGATTATTATTTTTTAGGAATGGGGATAGTATTGGCGTTCGATTTCTACTCATGCATGACCCCTCCTCCACTTCAAACCCTTCCTGATTAATGGGTCCGAGCTCATCAATAATATCGTTTGCTAAACCCACCCTGTGTCCAGTGTTTCGTCCCTTGTTATGAAGGATAAACGGTTCTGAAAATGTGGCTTGGCTGTTTGTGTGTTGTCGTGATGGAATATTATCTGAAGTGGTTTTAGGAGGTTTGGAGAGCAGATTACAGTGTTGGGTGGAGTTTGAATTGCGTTTTAACATGTATAGGTCGTATAAATTATCTGTGATTTTGCTTTCACGTTAAAGAAATATTACATATTATATTGGCTCACATAATATTAATTTATTATCGCTCAATAAAATCTTCTCCATATTATTACGTAACGTAATAGCAGATTTTTAGTTGGAGTACCAGGAAAAACCCAATACCGCCGCATCAATAATTACTAAATAAAGAAATATAATTTATAAAATCAAAATGTTAAGTTTTGACAAGAAAGCAAATAAAACGAGCCCATGGTCTGTGGAATTTAAAAGGAATAAAAAAAGTCAATAAATATACAGTATTTAAAATAATAGTTTACTAAAGTATTTAAAATAAAATAACTGTGGCAATTAAAAAGAATTTATAAATAACCGTTTACGAAACCAAGAAATCATCTGGATGGCTGAATAAAAAAAAAGGGGAGCACAGAGCAGTTTGCCTCCATATTATTAGTTTAAATGTATGTGACGCTATGAAACTACATGTAATAATGCACATAATTATATTGTTTCTTTTATAAAATAAATATTATGCTTAATTTCATTATATTAAAAGATAGAATTAAACTTATATAGCTTGTTACTAAACTGGTAGTATACAGCTAGAGCCTTGATGGACAAATGAGTACCACTCTGACGCTCGGTACCACAGGTTTCTGGTTCGGGTCCTGGCGGTGGCATGTATGTTTAGTGGTTCGAAAATCCACTATTAAAACCATAGGTCATGGTTTATTATGGCTGTAAAAATATCGGGCGTATGACTGACAACCAATTCCCCGTAAAAATAGTAACTCTTGTTTCGAAATCTACCAGTAAGCAGGCGGCCTTGGCCCACCATGGGAGCTGTTGCGCCACTGACTTGCGCCACCGATAATTATTACTATAAACTTATGGATGAGTTCTCAATAGTTCATTATACTGATGTTGTAAAATAAATAACCAAGTTATCTGTACTTTTTTATGTATTTTTTTCAATTCCTGCTATTAGCTCACACTCTCTCTCTCTATATCTTGTTCAAATTTTCAATCGTTCATAAAATACTTCTTATTCATCCACTCGTTCAAAATACATTTTTTTAACTTGTAGTGGATGACACTGGATGAATACAGTTTTTTCAAATATTAATTCATTCATTAAATTTAATTTATTAACTTTAGTTTTTTTAGATTTAAGTTGCATGTATCTACCAATAGATGGCAGATAAGCTTAAAAATGAATGAAAATTATTTATAAAGGACTTTCTGAAATATATGAAGAAAAAAGTAGGAATTGACTTAAACAAGTAATATAAAAAAAATTTTTTTTTAATGAATTAAACTTGAAAACGTTACACTGATAAAAACAAAATGATTTACATTCGAAACATGTAATATACAACCTTCTTCTGAATTTTTACGAATGTGAACTTTTTTGAGTGAAAAAAACAAATTTGTTTTTTATACAAAATGTAGGCTATATATTAAAAAATTGTGTAAAATTTTGAATTAAATGTATTAAGTTTTATGATATACGAAAATATAAATAAACATGCCCAGAAAATAAAAAAGCAATGATCCCAATAATTTTTCTTGGAAGTTGAAGCTATAAAAATTATTTTATTTACAGAATTTACGATTACCTAACTGATACTGAAAGTAGTCCAAATTGAATGCAAACAGTTTATCTTGTTTTAAACTTCTACTCCGATTGTATTGGAAAATATATTGAGTTTCTCTTTCGTAACTAATCTTCTCTCATGGGCTTATGTTTCTCTAGTAAATGTATTGATTGGTTGTTTAAACCAAGGTAAAAATCTATTTTATAATAGAATTGTATAAAATCTTTTAATTCCAATTCCTTTACTTTACTAAATTTTACTTAACGACAAAAAAGTTACAAAAGTTATCTCAATTTTGCTTTCTGGTTAAGAACTGTTTTCATGCTTCCTATTGCATTATCTTTTAAAATGTGTTCAATTTTAAATATTTTGCATCTGCCTGATTTATTATTTATTGATTATTAATTGTAAATAATATTTATATTCAACTTATATGAATTTAGCATTTAGAAAACAAATTTCAATGGGTTATATTAAATAAGCAAAAATATAGGCCAAATTGCAGAATAGGAGGGGGCTTTTTGGGGGTTTGGCGACCTTTCTATGCCTCCAACTGACCGATAAGTTGCCAAATGCGTTAACCTGAATTTTTTTGTAGTGTTTGCAACTACATTACATTTACAATAGCAACCTTTTGCGTTACTTGGCTCAAAATTTTGGCGAAAGTCTTTATAATTGGCCTATAATAAAATTAAAAAAGCCTTTAACAAAAAAGCCTTTATATTAGTAGTTGTAAAGTAATTGCCGAAATTTTGCCTTATGATAAGTATAATTTCATTTAGAAAACAAAAACCATATTTATGCAAAAACAATATATTTATTATTAAAACAATATATTTTAAAACAATATATTTATGTCTTATATTGAGGTCATTTACAATCAGTTAAGTTTTATTAAAAATTTTGATGCTGTAAATGATAAAGTATTTCTAACTATTTTATAAAATATACTTGATAGAATTAATATGTTGTACAAGAATAAATATTTATAATTAACAATAATTTATGTCTTATAAAGGAGTCAGTAGGATACATTTTAATTTTATGCTTCCAATGATAGAATTATTTTTGTTTATAATTAATATGTTGTATATAAAAATATTTTCTCAGTATTAACATAATTTGCCTAAGGCTAAACGCCAAGTAATTTTTCAAATCAATATGTTTGATAAACAAAAGTAACTTTTTCTTATAAGCTGACCCTTTCAATCTTTTTAAAACAAAAGCTTAATATTTGATCTGTTACATTTTTAACAGCATTAATATTGTCGTTCTTTTTAATTAAAGTATTTTTTTTTTTATTTTCAAAATTATTGCTCAAGTTAAATTTTAGTTTATATAATAAGATTTGCACCTTTGTTTTTTAATTTAATAACTATAAAGAAGAAGACTCTTTAAGCTATAAAAATATAACATTTGTTATACAAAATCAGTTCATATAAATATTTAAGTAGCTAAGTAAAAAATGTATAAATCAATTACTCTTATATATAGAGGGTGATTATAAGGGTGATCCACTATCAAAATGCTGTAACAAAAGAACTGCTTGACACAATGGATTCAAATCTGAACTGAAGATACTTGAAGAAGGGGAAACGGTATGGCATCAAAAAGTTCCAAAAATGTTTCACCGATTTTTCTCATCCAATTTGGTATGACCTTGCCATGGTGGAAGGGCTTTCCACACTGTCATAACTGTTGAATGACGGGAAGTCATTTTTTCCGTCAAAACCGAAACAATTAAGCTTCCATTGAACACTACAGTTGGTTTAATGTGCAACTCATGCTAAATATGTTATCATTTCGAATCAAAATATCACTGGCAGGTGAATTCAATTTCTTTATGCCGCTTTTACAGCGCCATTTATTAATACACTTTGGAACTTTTTGATGCCGTATCGTTTCCCCTTCTTCAAGTATCTTCAGTTAAAATTTGAACTGTGTTGAGTGGTTCTTTTTTTTACAACTTTTTGAAAGTGAGACTTTAATTATAATCACTCTGTACAAGTTAAATGTGTCATATTCAATTATTTAATGCAATTTTTTATTTTTTATTATTTAAATACTAGTATCAATTCAGAATGAAATAAAAACAAATTAATAGTTAGCATTATGAATTTATAAAATTTGTAATGTCCTTTTTCAATTCCTTCTATTAGCTCACACTTTCCCTATATATATCTTGTTCAAATTTTTATTTTGTTCATAAAATACTTTTTATTCAACCACTCAAGTTCAAATACATTTTTTTTTTTAACTTGTAGTGGAGGACACTGGATGTTAATACAGTTTTTCGAATATTAATTAATTCATTAAATTTAATTAATTAATTTTAGTTTTTTTTAGATTTTGTTGCATATACTGCCAATACATGGCGCCAGATAATTTTAAAAGAATGAATGAAAATAATTTATAAAGGACTTTCTGCAATAGAGTGAAAAAAAAGTAGGAATTAACTTTAAAAAAAATTTTTTTTTTTTATATTACTTGTTTTGCTTAAGCACGAAATACGTAAGTCGATAATCAATAAATTAAATATTTTTTTCTTTGTTAATTAAGTTTTCCTTTTAAAAGTAGGGGAAAAAATTATTAAATAATAATTATTGTTTAACAGATTTTACAGATAAAATGAAATTAATTGTAGCGCCTGTAATGTGTTTCCTTAGTTGAAATGGTATTCTTGCCAAGACACTTGTTTTTTACAGAATCGCCAACCTTTCGCCTTTAAATTTTCTGTGAATTAAAATAAAAGCTCTCAGAAAATCTTTCCTCCAAAACAAAACAAAAAAAATGTTTCAACAACTGTGTTTTTAATATTTCTTAAAACATTTTCTAGAATTCTGAATAAAGAAGAAGAATATATAAATTTCTGATCAGAATTCTTTATATATTCATGAATTAGTAATGATATGTTTGTGCAGTTTGAAAGCTTTTTCTAATAAAAAAAAAAAAATATATGGTACTTTTTCTTTTGTTTTTTCATTTTACTAATATTTTTGTTTCGATATAGTTCAGTTTCATTCTATTATTTGGATGCATATCAATAACTGAATTTGTCGAATATTTTAATATTATTTCTTTTATATTCATATTTTAAATTTCTAGCGTATGCAGTCATTTAAGTATAGGCTAAGTGATTAAAAAACAGTTAATTTATGTTCAATAGTTTTTTACCTAATATTTTTATTTCATTTAATTTAAAAAAATATCTTATGAGAGAAGTTTAATTATCATGAAAGGTAATTTATTAAAAATTTTACGATAGAAATTTGAAAGAATTTTTTTTTTTGCCTTTTAACCACTCGTTTTAACTATAATAAGAGACGTATTTTAATATTTTCAATTCCTTCTGTTAGCTCACACTCTCCCTATATATCTTTTACAATTTTCAATCGTTCATAAAATACTTTTTATTCATCCACTCAAGTTCAAATGCATTTTTTTTAACTTGTAGTGTATGACACTGGATGTTAATACAGTTTTTTAATATTCATTCATTCATTACATTTAATTAATAAATTTTAGGGTTTTTTAAATTTAAGTTGCATGTATCTATAAATAGATGGCGCCAGATGAACTTAAAAAAAAATGAATAAAAATTATTTATGTAGGACTTTCTGCAATAGAATGAAAAAAAAAGTAGAATTGACTTTAAAAAAAAATTTATGTTACTTGTTATTTATAAGGAAGTAAATTATTTAGAAAAAACATATTTTTATTATTATAAACATATTTATCCCACTTGGTCGACAGCAACAAAATCTAGACAAAATCATTGAACCCGTGGTCTCATGGAAGGGGAAGGGGTTACGGCTTCTGTTGTGATGGAGCTCCAGTAGGTAGAAGTCTGATTTCTCTCCGTGACGCTGAAGAAGGAGGGCAGTGCCTTTTAAGGGGTATTACCCCGTATTTGCGTATCACATGGGGAAAAACCCGGGAAAACTCTCACCAGGTAGTACGATTCACGAGACTAGAAGCTGAACATCACAAACGCCATTGAGTCTCTCCGTTATTTTAAACAGTGTTTACAACAAAGCCACCGACTGTACCTCCGCCCTAATGCTCACCAGCGCCGAACGTTGCCACTGAGCCACGAATCGGGCTAAAAAAAAACATATATTTATACATAATTAAAATTTGAGTTTATTTCTTTATTTTTCATTTCCAGCTATTGCTATGAACGAGTGAATATCAGTGAAATTAATTTAATGTATTTTTTTAATTTTTCCTTTTTTAAACTATTTTTATTATTAATAATATATAATTGGCAATATTTTAACCAAGTTTTGCAAAAGGTTAAAAAAATGTCGATATGATCCAAAGAACAGTATTCATACATCCTACTTTCATTGGCGCAACAGCTCTATAGGGAGCCAAGTCCGTCTACCTACTGGCAGATTTCGAGACTGGAGACGTTTTTCTTTTTTTACGGGGTATGGCTTGCCCTACAGTGATATTAGACTAAGACCTAAAGCTGAAAATGGATTCCGAAACACTTCAAATATCCATGACACCGCCGACACCCGAATATTATGGCACTGGGCTCCAAAATTCTAGTTATGCGCCATCATGCTCGTCATCCTACTTTACAAGAGAAAAAAAATGTAATAATGCATTATAAATATCAAATATAAGCATAGAATTTTAATTTGTATATTTAATCATCATTGGCACAACAGCCCTTGGTTGGCCAAGGACGTCTGCTTACGGGCAGATTTGAAGGCAGGTATTTTTCTTTTTACGGTGTAGAGTTTTCAGCCCTATGCCCAATTACAGTCATATTAGACCGGGACGTATGGTTTAAAGTAGATTCTGAATCACTACAAACATACATGGTATCGCCGAGATTTGAAATTGAAACCTATATGTATATATTATAGGTTCAAAATGAACTCATGACATATTGCCGATGTGCATATTAAATATTTTCATTTAAAATTGAGGAATTCAGATGTGCTGATTCAATATTTCGTTATTTTTTGCATAGATAATACTTTTTCTATTTTCCAAATTCTTAAAGAAAGTTCATGTCTTGATTCTATGTATTTCTTAAGTATTTTACTTTACATTATTCAAAAGATTGTTGCCATCATGCAACATTGAGTATATCTTCCAGGTTGCAAACACTACACGCTATTATCGGTTACAGTTAAATGGTTGCAACTAAATAAAAACACAAAACTTATTATATGCTAGTTTTGTTTTATATTTGCAGTATATAATTGCATCTTTTTAAAAACTGTTTAATAAAATACGTTTTACTTTTGCAAAAACCAAAAACTCCCTAACTATAAGGTATCAGAATAGAGTTATTTTTAAAAATAAAAACTCGTTTTAAAGATTTCTTCTTATGTGGTCATTGAAGATCTGTCAAACTACAAAATCGTATGTTTAGCATCTGTGATTGAACTACAGTTGTTTCCAATTCTGATGTAATTTACTATCTCGAAAATCATCCCTCCAAGAAAAAAAAAAAGATTCTGTCTTTAGCAACACAAATCGCACGAGTTTTATCTACCTTAAGAATGGAGTGTTCTGCAATGTACCACGCCATTCTCACGTCTGCCACGTACCACGTGCTTCCCTTCAACTTGCGTGCCGGTCGGGGATAATCGCTCTTTCACCCCCTCCGCGAGCCCCGGGCAGACCTTTCGACCAGGGGAAGCACGTGGGGGTGAAGGGAAGAAGTGTTCAGCCAATGACCTTGCTCGGGCTCTCACTCTGCATCGATTCCTGCACGCAACGCCCTCTGAATTCTTCTTTTAGGTGAGGTGGATCGGGAGAGGAAAGGCTGCACTGCTGCGCATGCCCGTAAAAGTTGAATCCGCGCTGCTTTCATTACTCTCTTGTGGTTAATTGTGATGAATATTAAAACTATTTTTCAATTCCTTCTATTAGTTCACTCTACTCCCTATATATATATCTTGTTCAAATTTTCAATCGTTTATAAAATACTTTTTTATTCATCCACTCGAGTTCAAATACATTTTTTTAACTTGTAGTGGATGACACTGGATGTTAATACAGTTCTTTCAAATATTCAGTCATTAAATTTAATTAATTTTAATTTTAGTTTTTCTTTTAGATTTAAGTTGCATATATCTACCCATAGATGGCACCAGATAAACTTAAAAAATGAATGAAAATTATTTATAAAGTACTTTCTGTGAAAAAAAAAAGGTAGGACTTACTTGTTTCACTGGAAAATGATTGTGTATAGCTAAATCTATTTCAGCTTGTGTGTTAACAGTAAAGGAAATCTGATTTGTCCTCTGTGGTTGTGCATTCTTGTTAGTATGTGAATGAAGGATATTTGAATTTCATACTGGTTGCGTGTTTAATAGTAAACTGCTTTTAAAATGAGAAGGTCTCGATGAGGATCGTGACATCATGTCTGAGTCTAGTGAGTAGATCAATAATGAAATATTGGTCGGATTTTCTGCCATACAATGCAAAGTAGTTACTCAAGTCTTTCTAGAAGCCAATAACAACTTTTGTACTTGTTGGGGATCATTCACACTATGTTGAAATCCCTGGTATTCCTGCAAAGCAATTACTCCACTATCTAGAATCCAATAACAATTCCTCTACTTGTTAGAATTGTTCATGCTATGGGAACACAAAATCCCTGATTTTTCCCTAATGTAGTCACTGATATCTCTGCAAAGCAAGCAGTTATTCCTCTATGTCTTTCTAGAAGGCAATAACAACTTTTGTACTTGTTATGAATCATTCACACTGTGTATGAAGATGTCCCTGATATCCTAGCAAAGCAATCAATCCTCTAAACCTTTCTAGAAACCAATAACGATTTCCTCTACTTGTTAGAATTGTTCATGCTATGGGGAACACAAAAACTCCCTGATTTTCCTGATGTAGTCACTGATATCTCTGCAAAGGAAGCAGTTATTCCTCTATGTCTTTCTAGAAGACAATACCAATTCATATACTCGTTATGAATTATTCATGCTATGTGGAATATGAAGATGTCCCTGATATCCTAACAAAACAATCAATGCTCTAAACCTTTCTAGAAACCAATAACGATTTCTCTACTTGTTAGAATTGTTCATGCTATGGGGAACACAAAATCCCTGATTTCCCTGATGTAGTCACTGATATCTCTGCAAAGCAAGCAGTTATTCCTCTATGTCTTTCTAGAAGGCAATACCAATTCATATACTCGTTATGAATTATTCATGCTATGTGGAATATGAAGATGTCCCTGATATCCTAGCAAAACAATCAATCCTCTAAACCTTTCTAGAAACCAATAACGATTTCTCTGCTTGTTAGAATTGTTCATGCTGTGGGGAACACAAAATCCCTGATTTCCCTGATGAAGTCACTGATATCTCTGCAAAGCAAGCAGTTACTCCTCTATGTCTTTCTAGAAGGCAATACCAATTCATATACTCTCGTTATGAATTATTCATGCTATGTGGAATATGAAGATGTCCCTGATATCCTAGCAAAACAATCAATCATCTAAACCTTTCTAGAAACCAATAACAATTTCTCTACTTGTTAGAATTGTTCATGCTATGGGGAACACAAAATCCCTGATTTCCCTGATGTAGTCACTGATATCTCTGCAAAGGAAGCAGTTACTCCTCTAAGTCCTTCTAGAAGGCAATGCCAATTCATATACTCGTTATGAATTATTCATGCTATGTGGAATATGAAGATGTCCCTGACATCCTAGCAAAACAATCAATCCTCTAAACCTTTCTAGAAAACCAATAACAATTCCTCTACTTGTTAGGAATTGTTCATGACATGTGAAAAAATCACGAAGTCCTTGATATCCCTGCAAAGCATAGCAGTTACTCCTCTGTCTTTCGTGGCTTGATGGCCATATACTGGCTAGTGCTCTAGTGGTTAGTGTCACCTGATTCCTGGCTCAATCATCTAAACCTTTCTGAATGGTTAACAATTTCCACTTGTTAAAATTGTTAATCACGAAATCCCTGATTTCACTGATGTTCCGGATATCTAAAAGCAAGCAGTTACTCCTCTTTCTAAAGGCAATACCAAAATATGACCACGCTAGAATATGAAGATGTCCCTGAAACCAAAAAATCCTCCTCTAAGCCTTTCTAAAGACAATCACAATTCCTCTATTTGTTAGGAATTGTTCATGCCATGTGGAACAAAATGATTTCCGAGTGACTAGCACTCTGACGCTGTTTGTAGTGATTCGAATACCCTTTCCATAGGTCCCGGTTCTAATATGACTGTTGGTCGCCGGGATGACATCCCCATTATGTAAAAAAAAAAAATCATCTCCTGTCTTGAAATCTGCCAGTAAGCATACGGCCTTAACTTACCATTGGCTGTAGTACCCTGAGTGAGTCAGTTAGTTATTAAGCTAGAGAGCCCAAAAGCTAAAAAGAAAGAAATATTTTTTAAAGGTGTTTATTTTCATGACTTTTTATTAAAATAGTAATTTCTTTATCTATACAAATTCATACTTTAAATTTGAGTAGTATTTAGATATATCTATGATCATCAGTCATCATCAACACTTCCTATGGGGCCAAGGCCGTCTGCCTACTGAAGTCAGATTTCTGACACAGGAGATGTTTTCGTTTTACGGGGTAGGGTTAACATTCCTACTCTTAACGCTCCACAGTCATATGAGACCAGAAACTATGGTTTAAAAAACAATGAACTACTACAAACAATCTATGGCACCGCTGGGACCCGAACCCGAAAACCTGTGGCACCGAGCGCTACTCCTCTAGTCCGACATGAGGCCCCATGATCATCAATAAATATAAGAAATTTATGCCACATAATTATTATTTATTTCAGTCGTCTATCCTCATTCAGTATATTGAAGTTGCAGCTACTAGTATGAAATATTACTTAGTGTAAACCAAAATTTAGTTTTTCTATTTTCCGATTAACTGACCAGAGATTGCAAATTATCAATATATTTCATTGAATTACTGAATGGTGAATTCATCCATTATTATTTGCATGCCCAGTTCTATTGACTGTTGGGCGCCGGGTTGACAATTATGTAAAAAAAACATCTCCTGTCTTGAAACTTATTAATTTTATTTTAATTATATTAATTTACCAGGGAGTTTTGTAATTTTATAGATGCCCATTTAAAAAAAGAAATATTCTTAAAAAAAAAAGTTCATTTTCCTTCACTTTATTGGTAAAATAGTAATTTCTTTTCCATACAAATTCCTATACTTCATTAAAAAAGTAAACTATATCTATGATCATCAGTCAGATCAAAGTCCTGAACGGGACCGAATGAGGTACGATGTTTACAGTGGCGTTATGTTTTAAATATGGACGTCTCTGCAGATCTCATACCTCATTCTCCACGTATATCAACGTGAACTACTGCAATGTTTGATAGGCATACGAAAAACAATAAAGCTTTTGATAATTCCGAAATGAGGCCCCATGATCATCAATAAATCAAGATACACATTAATTAACAACGGATAAGACTATTGATTATCAAAACTCTATGAAATATTACCTGTGGGTAAATTTAGTTTTCGTTTTCCAAATGAAGACACAAATTATCAATAAGATAAGATTATTGGTAATTATAACCCATTAACATTTACCCGTCTGTTATAAGGCAATTATCTTCTGTATGATCAAGATAAACATTAATTTTATTTTAACAGATAATTTGACTATTGCATTTCAAAATATTCTTTAAAAAATGCCTCTGGGTTCAGGCTTTATTGGTAAATGAAGTTTGGCACAAATTATATGAATAAAAAATAAGATTATTGTATTATTGTAACCCCGAATGAACATTTACCCGCTTATAAAATATGGCTTTCTGTAAATCAAGATACACATTAATTAACAACAGATAAGACTTTGCATTATCAAAAACTCTTTTGAATAATTGCCTGTGGGTAAGGCTTTTCGTAAATGAAGATACACATTAATGAATAAGATAAGATTATTGTATTATTGTAACCCTGAACATTTACCCGCTGATAAGGCTTTTCGTAAATCAAGATACACATTAATTAATAAGATAAGACTATTGCATTATCAAAACTCTCAATAATTGCCTGTGGGTAAGGCTTTTCGTAAATCGAGGTACACATTAATTAAAGGGTGCCGAGTGGCTAGCGCTCTGGCGCTCCATTCGTGTCCCGGCGATGCTATGGATGTTTGTTATGGTTCGAATCCACTTTAAAAACGTAGGTACCAGTCTAATGTGATTGCAAAACGTTGTGAGGGTAATGTTACTCGCATCCGCAGCATATTTTCAAGCTGCACGTGGCCCCAGGGTAGTGCTAAATGAGTAACAGCTGTACAGCCCTTGCTTATGGCATAAAGATAACTGTCTCTATATTGCCAGCTACATTAGAAAAAAACGCATTAATGAACAACAGATAAGACTATTGCATTATCATATCTCTTAATTTTGCCCCTGAAGTATTTGTTATGTAAATGAGATTCTGTTAATTTTTTTTTACTGGCTTAACTCAAAATCGGAATTATGTATTGTTTAAATAATTATCACTATTTATAGATGCAATGAGCAAATATGCTAATTATTCTATGGGGAGTTTTATTAATAAAGCAGCCATAAATGTGACATGTATTTTAATATAGTTTTAACTTTTTGCTTTACAAAATAATACGTTGGATGCAATATTCTGTGTTTGACACCAATGAAAAATTTGACTATCGGGAACGACTGTAAAAAATTGAGTGGAAAACTCGCAAAGAGGCTGTTGCCAATTTTAGATTAGAAACTTGACATGACTGATTAGGCGAACATCTGGCCGAAATAGGGATTGCGAACTCCGACATATGTGTTTTATCTAAGACAGAGAAAATGAACAAGGCCCATCTGCTTGTTTGCTCGGGACTGAACAACAAAATGGTGATCTGTGTACTCTTTACTGGAGGGCCAGAGAAAACGTGTCTTGATCCCAACTTTTATTAGGGTGCTTCTAGCTTTTTAAATTTTTATCCTTAGAACATTTAATTGTTTTCAACTGTTTTAAGGCCTTTTGGTCGTTTTTTAAGAATGTTTGGTCTTATAAATAAATTAAAATTGCAAACGAATAGGCTCCTTTTGTTTCTACGGTAAATGGCCAATTTGTATGGATTGAGTTTCAATAAAACCATAGGTAACAGCAACAGATTTAGTGATTTTATTAATAGCAGCACGCTTTTATTTTTAAAGTTATATTATGCTATCTGCATTTGAGGATAATTGAAATAAAGTACGCATGCACTTTGGGGTATATGTACAACATTTATGTTATTCTAAAAACCCTGAATTTTGTAACTTCATAGAAGCTGAAGGCCACTGATAGAGTAACCATAAATAATTGACACTTATTTATAACAATTACAGTTACAATAAAGTTTTAAAAGAATGTATAAGTGTACAGTTAAGAGAACTCTACCTTCCACCTTGCTTTAGAACAGACCAAGCACAACAATAGTGTTGTGACTGCTAATTATCCTGTTGTGTGTGGGTAAGGGGTATTTCCTTTATTTTTTGTATGAATCCAGGAATGGTAGATAACCCCTCCCGGTCACACGGTCAGGTCCAAAAGAACCGGTCGGTTTTGGTGGGACCCTTTTTTGGAGTTTTTGCGGGCAAAAAGGAAGACCCGTTGAAAGCAGAGCGAACGATCTGCGACAGTGCGTGAGCCTGGTACACAATTTTTTGCTGCGAGAATGGCTACTTGGATAATTTATAACATATATCTATATCCATCTTTGAATTTGCGGGGAGCATTCTTTTTGTTAAAAGGTTTTGAGGCTACTGGTAAATCACTGCCTACCCACTCATGGGAATATTTCATTTGAGGTATGCGTAATATTATGATTGCTTCTCTATACACATTTTTTATTTAGTCTGTTTTAAGTGCCAATGTAAAGATCCTAAATTTGATTGTAATTGTATATATTAGTATTCATTAAAAGTAAAGGTAAATAGTTGTTTGTTTCAGTATTTATTTTCGTATTTTTATTAATTGTTTTTATATTAATGTTAAATTATTTGGCCGTCCTGCGAGTATACGTAGACTAACGGCATCATTTCTATGTCGGTTTTAACAAATAGGTTACCGAATTTCGAGTATCTGGAGATGTGTGGTTGGAGACTATCTGGTAAGAAAAAAAAATGGTACTGAGGAAAGATGGAGACCTTTGAGGAGGGCAGACTTTAAAAATTTGTGAAATTTTAAATATGTTTAAATAGTAATTGTGTTTAATTCTTCAATAAAAAACCCGAACCATCGCCAATGAGAGCCTGATAAAAATTTAAAATGGTTGATTTTCCTTTATATATTTGGCATGCATGATATGTATGGCATGCTTTGTATAACATAATCATTAAATGTATGTATTCTCATATTGTTGTTATCGTATCCCTTGAAGAGTGCAAGGCCATCAAATGTCGTGGTGCTCCCGAATAATATCGGCTATGGTGATTGCCAGCTCGGAGTATAAATCCTCTTTCGGGGAGGGTCCAGACAATGCATGGTGGCTGCAACAGCTGGCCAAATAAAAGACATGCTGAGGAGTACTGGACATCAGGGCAGTTGCCACTTTTTTGGTATTTTGTAACGCCATCAGCAGAAATGTTCACACTTTTTGTGGTGCTTCATCCTTCACCTTATGAGAGTATTATGAGTGTAGTTATTTTCTGTCGAGATTTGGTTCTGTAATTTGGTATTTAGTTTTAATCTTGGGAGGAAGGATAAGTTTAGATTTTGCCAAGGCATTTGCATCTGCAAGGGAAGTAGGAGCAGTAGTTTGATCTAGACTTATATCATTCTTCACCAAAGAATCTGAAATTTCATTCAATTCCAAATTCACATAGGCACGGATCCATAAAATAAGTAGCAATTCTTTATTAAGGCAAATGACCTTATGATCGCTTTCTATCGTCAATAGGAGGAGAATTTAGCCAATCTTGAGTTTTATTTATAAACTAATTTATCTGCATGATTTATGTAAACTTTTCTGCAAATTTTGTGTTTTGTGAATCACATTGACCAATGTTTGTTGCATCAATTTGTAACAAAAGTTCTGTTTAGCGTTGCCATAGCGCAGGATCACTTTTTCTCTATTTAACAACGAACAACAATTACTACAACAAATTATTTTAAGCATCTTTTTTTTTTATTATAGTGTACTTCAGAGACATAATGAGCAACTCTTACATATTTCACTCTATACTGAAAAAAATGTCCTTTGGATGCAAACTTTGGATACTACTTCGAAGCTGTTGGAGGTAGAGCTAATGGCCGAGTGACTAACGCTCTGGCGCTCAGTACCACAGGCTTCGGGTTCGAGCCCCGGTGGTGCCATGGATGTTTGTAGTGGTTCGGAATCCACGTTAAAATGTAAGTCTCAGTCTGTTTAGCCATCGTGTGTACAAAATGACCGTAGAGCGACAAACCAAACCAATCGAGGCTGTTGGGATTAGTTAGAGTTTTACAACAATTGTTTATGATAGCGACACGTCCATCAGGCAAGCTAGATGTTGAAAAATAAGTAGCAATTCTTTATTAAGACAAATGACATAATGGTCCCTTTCCATCGTCAATAGGATATGATATATCTCAATAGCCAGTTTGGGCCGCCAAGCTGCATCAAACAATTTGTTAAAAAGCAAAAAATAATTAGTCAATAAAATGAGTTTAATTCGCGACTCTTTAAAAACCAAGATAAAATACGTACAAAACCTAGAAAAAGACAGGCATCATATTTGAAAGACAAATGTGCAATCTTGTGACTTATTAACAAAAAATAAGTTTAATTTAACAGTAAATATAAATAGTTAAAAAAATTTGTTCAAATGTTAAAATAAAAACAAAATACAAATGTGCATGTCACATGGTTAAAATATTAAGTTGCTGATTGGTTTGTCTCTCTGCGATTATTTTTTGTACAATTTGGGTTAATTAGATCGGGACCTACTGCTTAACGTGGATTCTGAACCACTCACAAACATCCATGCCACCGCCAGGATACGAACTTGCCTATGATATAAGTTGGGGGAAGCTTGAATGAGTGGTTTCAGCCACTCTCTTATGCTTTTATCATTGACGGCCTGATGGCCAACTGGCTAGAGCTGTGGCCTTTCGTACCACAGGCTCCAGGTTCGAATCCTGGCTGTGACATGGATGTTGATGAGTGATTCGAATCCACTTTAAACAGTAGGTCCCGGTCTCCTATGACCGTAGAGCATCACAGAGCCCAATCGGACTTCTCACCCACATCATTCCCGTACTCTAAATTGTCAACTCAGCTCTAGGCAGAGTAGTGTGGTGTAGTTTGTAGTGTAGTAGTAGCAGTGGTGGTTTGGAATGCACGTTAAGGTATCCCGGTTTAATTAGCCCAAAGTGTGCACAAAATAACCGTAGAGCGACAAACCAAACCAAATCTTAAAAATAATAATAATAATAATTAAAATTTTTCCCCGTTTTATTATGTCTTATAATTATATTATAACTGTAAATAAATTATATATATTATTATAATTTATTAATATATTATTATAAATTTATATTTATTATATATTGTTATTTATTAATAAATTATATTATAATATATTATGTCATATATAAACATCTGAGCGCCTGATGGCCGAGTGAATGTCGCTATAACGTTCGGCGCCACAGGTTTCGGGTTCAAGTCCCGGCAGTGCTATGGATGCTTGTAACGGTTCGGAATCCACTTTAAACCATAAGTCCCTGTCTAACATGATCGTAAAGTGTTACGGGTTATTGCTACTCCGCGTCCGTAGCTTATCTTCAAGCTACGCGCACCTGCTGGACACTGCTTACCTTAAGGCATCGAAGACAACTGACGTGTTTACCAGCTGCCTTAGAACAAAAATTATTTCTATGGAAATTTAGAATTTTCACAAAAATGATGCCATTTTTGCAAAAATTTTAAATTTCCATAAATTTAGCATTAAAATAGTGTAATTTTATATTTAATATTTAGTATATAGCATATTTAATATAGCATATAACATATTTAATTTTAATATAGCATATAGCATATATAATTTGAGTATAGCATATAGCATATTTAGTTTTTTATATCATATTTAATTTTAATATAGCATATTTAATTTTGTATATCATATTTAATTTTAATATAGCATATAGCATATATAATTTGAGTATAGCATATAGCATATATAATTTGAGTATAGCATATAGCATATTTAATTTTTTATATCATATTTAATTTTAATATAGCATATTTAATTTTGTATATCATATTTAATTTTTAATATAGAATATTTAATATAGCATATAGCATATATAATTTGAGTATAGCATACAGCATATTTAATTTTTATATCATATTTAATTTTAATATAGCATATTTAATATAGCATATAGCATATATAATTTGAGTATAGCATATAGCATATTTAATTTGAATATAGCATTTTTAATTTTTATAGCATATAGCATATTTAATTTGATATTAAGTATTTAGAATATTTAATAGCACATTTAATATTTAGCATATAATAATTGTATATTATTGCTAATGCTTGTGTAAAAACTTGTACTTTACAAAGAAGCAATATTTTTAGCATTTTTATTCAAAAACGTGAATTATAATTTATCTGCCTTCCGGCGCACGCGCGTTGTGCCAGCTTTTTCTCCCCGAATCCCAATCACCTTTTCCGGTGCAAGTCACAAGTTGGCTTGGCGCTCTTTCGATTTTTTTTTTCCCGGCGCTGCGCTCAGGGAAGATTAAAAGACAGCGGAAGAGAAAACATATGGGAGAGATGTCTGCAGCTGCCCACATATAAAGTGGATTATTCGATTCGGTAAGAGAGTGCGAATTTATGCATCGTAAATATGTGTGAAGAATTCTGTAGCGTTTGTTTTCCTGCGTTGCTAGAATTATAGTTGAGATAAATAGGATTAGTTTTGTGTTTGTTTGAAGTTTATCCTATGAGTTTCTAAATGAGATTTACTCTAAATATGTTTATTTCGTAACTCTGTGGATACAAAGTTTTATTCGATGATTTTATGGGTTGCAAAACTTGTTTCATTGATTTTTATTGGCTTGTAAAAATGTGTTTATTGATTTACTAGTTGTAAAGTTTGAGATATTTTCAATAGTTTTAAACGTGGGTTTTTTTTTTTTTTTTTTTTGTTTTTTTTTGACGATATATCACGGCCTGATGGCCAATTGGCTAGCGCTCTGGCCTTTTATACCACAGGCTTCAGGTTCGAATCCTGCCGGTAGCTTGGATGTTTGTGACTGGTTCAGAATCGACGTTAAAATGTAGGTGGCGGTCTAATTAGCCCATGGTGTGCACAAAATGACCGTAGAGCGACAAACTAAAATAAATTTGACGATATATCAGAAAAAAGGGGGAAAGGCTTAATGGACTTTTACTATACAATTTGAACTTCTTTGAGTTAGTCAATATAGTTACATCTACTTTGCTCCATATATAAACTTTTTTTCTAATGCAGTTGGCAAACACTTAGACAGTTGTCTTGGACGCCTTAAGGCGCTGCACTGATGTTACTCACTTAGCACGACCCAGGAGGTGCGTGTAGCTTGAAGATAAGTTACCGACGCGGAGTAACACTACCTCCGCAACTCTCTACGATCCTGCCTACTTACGGTTTAAAGTGGATTCCGAACCACCAGCACACATCCATGGCACCGCCGGGACTCGAACACAGCGCCAGGGCGTTACCCACTCGACCATTCAAGGCCCTCTTTGCCCCAATACAAAGTGGAGTATTCGATTCGGTAAGAGAGTGCGAATTTATGCACCGTAAATATGGTTCGTTTTGTGTGAAGAATTCTTGTAACGTTTGTTTTCCTAAGCCTGCTGGAATTATAGTTTGGATAAACAAGATTAGTTCTGTGAGTTTCCAGATAAGATTTTCTCTAAATGTGTTTATTTTTTAGGACACAAAGTTTTATGGATTGAAAAACTGGTTTCAATTATTTTTATTGGCTTGTAAAAATGTTTGTTTATTGATTTACTGGTTATAAAGTTTGGGATGTTTTTAATAGCTAATAAACATGTTTCGTTGTACTTTGAAAATGTCACAGTTTAACGTGGATTCCGAACCACTCACAAACATCCATGCCACCGTTAGGATTCAAATATAAAGTCAGTGGTACCAAAGACTAGAGCACTAGCCAATTGGCCATCAGGCCCTGGCATTTCTATAAGATAATCGAGATAATTAAATCTACTTTGCTTCAGATATAAACTTTTAATATTGCTTATATTATTATTATATATTCAATATTGTTGTCATTCAAATGTTTTGCAAAAATATGCTAAATGCATGCCTCTAAATAGAAAGAAATCGTTGCACGGGATTTATTAAATTTTATATTAAATTTTTATATCGGTCTTTAAAGCTTTTATATTTCCAAAAGCGTATAATTAAATATCACATCGAGGGCCTTGATACTTTCGTATTTTATTGCTAAAAACAGCCATACATATTTTCTCTCTCTGATTGTGGTATATTAAATAAGCATAGAAATTATAGCATAATTTAAAAAAAAATAATATTTGTCTATCTGAAAAATGTGTTATTCTTATAACATTTCTTTTATGTAAATAATGACAATGATATTTAGATTTTTGGTAATTTTTTGATTGCGATTAAAAAAAAAAAAAAAGCATCATTGGATTTTTCATGTATATATTTTTATTATTAAAATAATGTTTCTATATCTATTCTTTTATTCTAAAATAATGTTTTAATTATCTTCTGAAAAACTCTTTTCGAGAAAAAGGGTAAAGTACCAAGTTTGATATTTTTTGCTCAACATTAGTACTTTACATACTATATATATTTCATTCAGAGGGCCTGAATGGCCGAGTGGCTAGCGCTCTGGCACTCGGTACCACAGGTTTCGGGTTCGAGTTCCGGTGGTGCCATGGATGTTTGCAGTGGTTCGGAATCCACTTAAAACCGTAGGTCCCGGTCCTAATAGGATCGTAGAACGCTGCTGGGGCATTGTTACTCCTCGTCCGTGGCTTATCTTCAAGTTACACGCTCCCTCTGGGTAATGCAACGTGAGTAACGTCTGTGCAGCTCTTGCCTTAAAGCATCCAAGTCCAAGCTGTCTAAGTGTTTGTCAGCTGCATTAGAACAAAAAAAAATATCTCATTCAGTGTATGTTTTTTTAATTATAAAAACAAACTTATTTAAATGGTAACTATTAAAAAACCTGCATACCTAAAATCGTTTACTGAATTTCAGAAGAGAAAAAAATTTTTTTTCATATAACAAGATAGATCTAATTCCATTGAAAGATCAAATGCATCTAATAATCTGTGTATTAAATGTACTATAATTTGAAAAGTATTCCTTTATTAGACACAATGGCCGAGTGACTATTCCTCTGGAACTCGGCGCCACAGGTTTCAGGTTCGAGTCCCAACGGTACCATGGATGCTTGTAGTGGTTCGGAATCCACTTTAAATCGTAGGTCCCGTTCTAATATAGCCGTAGAGCTTTGTGCTTAGGGCTGAAAACCCTATCTCTAAAAGAAGAACAACTCCTGTCTCGAAATCTGAAAGTATACAGACCGCCTTGGTGTACCATGGGGCTGTTGCGTGATGCTGATGATCAAAATTTCTTTATTGATATTTATTCATTTCATTTTTAACATTGTAATTTTCACAATAATAATAATTTATACAATGGTTTCCAACACTCTTTTGCAATAATTTTTTTTCCTTGTTCGTATATTGTATGACTATATGGGCCTGAATGGCTGAGTGACTAGCGCTCTGGCGCTCGGTACCACAGGTTTCGGGTTCCAGTCCCGGCGGTGCCATGGATGTTTGTAGTGGTTCGGAACCCACTTTAAACCGTAGGTCCCTGTCTAATAGGATCGTAGAGCGTTGCTGGGGCATTGTTACTCAGCGTCCGTGGCTTCTTTTTCAAGTTACACGCGCCCCTTGGGTAATGGAAAGTGAGTAACGTCTGTGCAGCACTTGTCTTAAGGTATCCAAGACCAAGCTGTCTAAGTGTTTTCCAGCTGCATTAGAAAGAAAAAATATTGTATGAATATTGCTGTATGTTTATTGAATTCAATTTCTAGTCAGTTTTATAATTATTTTATACACAGTAATTGTATAATTTTTAATTTGTTTAACTTCCTTTGGAATAAAATGTGCTGATGCTTATTACAATTGAATCCACATACTTAGTGCTTGTTTTGGCGACGCTATGCATTGCAGTTAAATGGAAAGAAAATACCATTGACAACTCTGTTGTTGTTTCTTATCCCACCTTGTAGACAGCAACATCTAGTCCGTGTCGTCTCATGGGAAAAGGGAAAGGGGACAGCTTCTTTCTTCTTCTTTTTTTTTTTAATTATTCGGTTTTTTAATTATTTAATTATACGGGTCATATTTACCGACGAGCGTTGTTACTCCTTTAGCACTACCCAGGGGGCATGTGTAGCTTAAAGATATGCTACAAATGCGAGTATCACTACCCCCACAACTCTCTACGATTCTATTAAACAGAGACGTATGGTTTAAAGTGGATTTCAAACCACTACAAACATTCTTGACACCGCCGGGACTCGATCCCTAAACCTGTTGCATCGAGCGCCAAAGAGCTAGTCGATCATCAGGCCCCTTTGTTATCTTTTCACATTAAAAACAAATATATCTCAAAGTGGTACCGTATGATATTTTACTATACATGAGCTAATTGCTTTCTTAATGAACTCTCAGAACTTTAAATATATATTTATTTTAAGTAGCATTACATTTGAACGGTTAATAATCAAAAATGGTAAACATTTTCACAAATAGAACTTCAGTGATAAAGTAGCGTCCTGGTAACCAATTGGCTAGCTCTGGGCTTTGTTACCAAAGGCTTCAAGGTTCGAGTCCTGGCGGTGGCATGGATGTGTGTGAGTGGTTCGGAATCCACGTTAAACTGTATGTCCCGGTCTAATTAGCCCAGAGTGTGCAAAAAATGACGGTAGAGCGACATACCAAACGAAATCTTTGATAAAGCATCTATTTACTTTTGTTTGTAGCAAAAAGTGAGATCCATGTCTTCCGTTAAGAGTTTCAGGAGGCTTTCATAACTTTCGTTTGCGAATTAATATTTTCCTTTTCAATATTTGAAAATGAAAATTCCTCAATTTCATCAATTTTTTTTTATTTTAATCTCTAAGGAAACTGGCATGTCTGCTTTCTTTCCCCCTTATTTCCCTGCTCTCAAATATTTCATCTTATTTCTATGAGTTCTGCAACCTAATTACTCACTCGTAGGTCAGAGTGTGTGCGTGTCACTAACTCTCAATAGTGCTCATTGCCATTTCTAAAGCTGCTGTAATAGAAGCCAATATTGAAAATGTAGTCAACTGCATTAATAATATATACAACTTTATAATTTGCTTTTGTAGTGTGCAGGGTGTGCCAATGGGTGTGGTTGGATGGCGATACTTGAGGCACAGCTTGGAGAACTCACAGATTTATTTACACATGCACAAACACCACGCACGCATTTAATTAGAAACATACAATATTTAACACATTAAATTAGAGATTCGGGTAATTATAAATTCCTGGCAGGACCCCACTTCTTAATCTATCCTGGCGGTTGTATGGATGTTTGTGATTGATTCGGAATTCACGTTAAATTGTAGGTTCCGGTCTAATTCGCCCAAAGTGTGCACAAAATGAATTTAGAGCGGCAAACTAAACCATTGCGTTCTTTTATTAAAAGAAAATAATATTTTTAATTTTAGTATTTCAGTATCCAGTATTTTAAAGTATTTCAATATCCACTTTTTTTTTAAATAAAAAGTTTTTTTTTTTATCTTACTATCAAAACAATATCATTAAATATATTTATTTAAATAATATCTAAATAAAATAACTATTAGATTCAAGTATCAATGTTTAATTCATTCCCAACAATTTAAACTTCTCTGTGGTATCTTTATTTTCAAATAGAAAGCAATTCTCTAGTCCACCAGTGATAAAAAAAAAAAAAAAAAAATTTTTCATCGGTAAATTGAAATGAAGGGAAAAGTTTTTATGCCTGACGGGCATTTTAGAGAAGAAATTTTTTTCTGTGGTACCGAAATCATGTTATCTAATAAGAAAAAGATTTGAATAAATTTCATGCTTTGGCGATTTTTGTAGGAACTTTAAGAAAGCAAAAAAATAAATAAATAAAAAATCTAATTCTGTCTCGCCACACTTTAAAACGTGCAGTTTACTTAGTGAACGTTTTAATGACGTTAATTTCCACAGCTTATAAAAAGGATTTTTGCTCAAATAATCGTATAAGGTATGGGAAAGTGCCGCAATTTCTTAAATTGGATTAATTTTTTTACTCGTGTAGTTTTTTTTTTCCTTTAAAAGGTTCGTAATAGGATGAAATGTTTTATTAAATAAAATGTAAAAGTATAAATGTATAATAAAATCCAATTTATTTGTAACAGGTATAACGATTTAACTTCACGTGATACTTTCTTTTATTTGTTGTTTTATTTGAAAGGACTTGAGATTTATTTCTTTTAATGAATTAAAAATCATGTTTTGCTTCAATTTTCAATCTTGTTTGCAGAAAATTAAGATTGTATATGTTGCCGAAATTTAAATGTTTATATAATTATATACGTATTTTTAGTATTATCAGGATTAATTCGTTATTTAAAAGTTCATATAGTTATAAAATATTATTTATTATATAATTAAATCATTATAAAGGTCTATCATCCGAGTGACTAACGCTCTGTGACGCAGGTTTTGGGTTCGAGTCCCGGAAGTGCCTTGGAGGATTGTGAGTGGTTTGGAATCTAAATTAAACAGTAGGTCCCGGTTTAATTAGCCCAAAGTGGACACAAATGACCATACTGCGAAAAACCACTTCTTAGCCAAAAACCCGAAACTCGGATACGCTCAAGATGCACGAATTATACTTACTCTCCCGGTGAAAGTCTGCAGGCCAACTAATGCACAGAGCTGAGCTAAATATATTTTCTCCCTGAGTGAGAGACTGCAGATCAACTAAACGTTTCTCAGCGGGAGCGCCGATTGCACTGTACTTCCTCTCAGGTGGAAGTCTCGAGGGTGACTGGCTATTTCTCCTGCACACTACAGAGATCGCTCTTGCCAGTCTGTAGAAGGAAGCATGGTTATAAACCGCTTTTATTAATAAATAGTAATAAAAAGTTTTATACATAAAAGAAATCTCATTGTTTTTCTTTGTCGGCCTGATAGCAAATTGACTAGTGCTCTGTCCTTTGGTACCGCAGTCTTCAGGTTCGAATCCTAATGGTGGCATGGACGTTTGTTAGTGGTTCTGAATGCATGTTAAAATGTAGGTCCCGGTTAATTAGCCTAAAGTGTGCAAAAAGAGCGGTAAACCAAAGAGCGGCAAACCAAATCATTGCTTTCTTTTATAATAAGAAAATAAAGATTTCAATATCTACTTATTTTTTTAAATAAAAATCTTTTATCTTACTATCAAAACACTATCAATAAATCTATTTATTTAAACAAAATAACGATTAAATTCGAATAATAGTGTTTAATTTAATCCCAACAGTTTAAATTTCACTGTAATATTTTTTTTTTCCGAATAGAAAGCAATTCTCTAGTTCACCAGTGATAAAAAGAAATCCAAAAAAATTTTCATCGGTAAATTGAAATGAAGGGAAAAGTTTTTATGCCTTACGGGCATTTTAGAGAAGAAATTTTTTTTTTTTCTGTGGTACCGAAATCATGTTATCTAGTAAGAAAAGATTTGAATAAATTTCATGCTTTGGCGATTTTTGTAGGAACTTTAAGAAAGCAAAAAAAAAATAAATAAAAATCTAATTCTGTCTCGCCACACTTTAAAACGTGCAGTTTACTTAGTGAACGTTTTAATGACGTTAATTTCCACAGCTTATAAAAGGATTTTTGCTCAAATAATCGTATAAGGTATGGGAAAAGTAGCGCAATTTTTAAATTGGATTAATTTTTTTTTACTCGTGTATTTTTTTTTTTTCCTTTAAAAGGTTTATAATAGGATGAAATGTTTATTAAATAAAATGTAAAAGTATAAATGTATAATAAAATCCAATTTATTTGTAATAGGTAAAACGATTTAACTTCACGTGATACTTTCTTTTATTTGATGTTTTATCTGAAAGGACTTGAGATTTATTTCTTTTAAAGAATTAAAAATCATGTTTAGTTTCAATTTTCAATCCTGTTTACAGAAAATTATAAATGTTATAAATATATAATAAGTATAAATGTTTATATAATTGTATCCGTATTTTTAGTGTTATCAGGATTAATAGCCATTTAAAAGTTCATATAGTTATAAAATATTAATTATTATGTACTTAAATCATTATAAGGGCTTGATAGCCGAGTGTCTAGTGCTCTGGAACGCAGGTTTTGAATACGAGTCCCGGCGGTACCTTGAATGTTTGTGAGTGGTTCGGAATCCACGTTAAACAGTAGGTCCCGGTCTAATTAGCCCAAAGTAGGCACAAATGACCTTGCTGCGACAAACCAAACACTTCTAAGCCACAACACGAAACTCGGATACACGCAAGATGCACGAAATATATTTACTCTCCCGGTGAATGTCTGCAGGCCAACTAATCCACAGAGCTGAGCTAAATATATTTTCTCTGAGTGAGAGACTGTAGATCAACTAAACGTTTCTCAGTAGGGAGCGCAAGTTGCACTAAACTTCCTCTGGTGAGTCTCGATGGTGACTGCCTATTTCTCCTGAATACCACAGAGATCGCTCTTGCCAGTGTGTAGAAGGAAGCATGGTTATACATTGCTTTTATTAATGAATAATAATAAAAATTTTATACGTAAAAAAATCTCATTGTTTTCTTTGTCGACCTGATAGCAATTGGCTAGCGCTCTGACCTTTTTTACCACAGACGCCAGGTTCGAATCCTGATGTGGCATGGACGTTTGTTAGTGGTTCGGAATCCATGTTAAAATGTAGGTCCCAGTTAATTAGCCTAAAGTGTGCAAAAAATGCCGGTAGAGCGGCAAACCAAATCATTGCTTTCTTTTTATAATAAGAAAATAAAGATTTCAATATATACTTATTTTTTAAATAAAAAAATCTTTTTTATCTTACTATCAAAACACTATCAATAAATCTATTTATTTAAACAAAATAACGATTAAATTCGAATAATAGTGTTTAATTTAATCCCAACAGTTTAAATTTCATTGTAGTATTTTTTTTTTTTCCGAATAGAAAGCAATTCTCTAGTTCACCAGTGATAAAAAGAAATCCAAAAAAATTTTCCATCGGTAAATTGAAATGAAGGGAAAAGTTTTTATGCCTGACGGGCATTTTAGAGAAGAATTTTTTTCTGTGGTACCGAAATCATGTTATCTAGTAAGAAAAAAGATTTGAATAAATTTCATGCATTGGCGATTTTTGTAGGAACTTTTAAGAAAGCAAAAATTAAAATAAAAATCTAATTCTGTCTCGCCACACTTTAAAACGAGCAGTTTACTTAGTGAACGTTTTAATGATGTTAGTTCCACAGCTATTTTTGCTGAAATAATCGTATTAAAGTGTGGGAAAGTGCCGCAATTTTTCAAATTGATTAATTTTTTACACGTGTATTTTTTTCCTTTAAAAGGTTCGTAATAGGATGAAATGTTTTATTAAATAAATGTAAAAGTGCACGCACATAATAGAATCCAATTTATTTGTAATAGGTAAAACGATTTAACTTCACGTGATACTTTCTTTTTATTTGATGTTTCATCTGAAAGGACTTGAGATTTATTTCTTTTAAAGAATTATAAATTCTGTTTGGTTTCAATTTTCAATCCTGTTTATAGAAAATGAAAAAGAATATATATGTCGGTGATATATGGAGTTGAAATTTAAGCTTAAAAATAAGAAGGAAAATTGAAACTTTTTAAGCTATTTTAACTTTATTGATGACCTTTGCCATCTTTTTAGGCAGTGTCATAATTCCATGTTAGTAAAACTTCTGATTTTTGCCAGCAAGAAACTTAATTGTGATTTTACATCATCAGCGTCATTAAATATTTTACCATTTAAGGAGTTTTGCATGGAACGAAATAAATAGTAATCTGAAGGCTCAAGGTCAGATATGGTGAATGTGACATTCCAACCTAGTTCCAAAAATTTTTGTCGAGTTGTCAATTAGACAAGCGGCTAATTAGACCCCCTGATCTACAGTTTAACGTGGATTCCGAACTACTAACAAACAAATTTTACCACCACCAGGATTCGAACCTGATGCCTGAGATACCAAGAGTCAAAAGCTCTAACCAATTAGCCATCAGGTCGTTTCGAGACAAAAAAAGTTTTTTTTAAGGTATGGTTGTCAGCTCAACGCTCTGTTAATATATTAGACAGGGACCTACTGTTTAAAGTGGATTCCGAACCACTACAAACATCCATAGCATCGCCGAGACTCGAATGAGGAACTTGTTGGACAGATTGCCAGGGCGTTAGTCAGTCGGTCATCTGGCCCCATTATTGTGTTTAAGCTGTGGTTAATATAAATTTCCCGTTATATATTCCAGACCCTTTTGTTTTCCATTTATGGGCAAATGCAATAGTAAATCTTTCGTATAATTAGTCAAACACGCTGTCTTTTTGAAGACTTTGAGGGTCAGCGTGAAAATCGTGTATTAAGTTCCTGACCAGATTGTACTCATTACAAAGCTGTGCCGATCTAAATTTTCCTAGCATTTGAAACAACGTATTCTGATTGTTTTACTTCTTATAAACAATGCCTTGGTGCCTGATGGGCGAGTGACTCACCCTCGGTGCCACAGATTTAGGATTAAAGCCTCGGCGGTACCACCATGGATGTTTGTAGTGGTTCGAATCCACTTTAAACCGTAGGTCCTGGTCTAATAGGACTATTGGGCGTAAGGCTGACAACCATATCCCATAAAAGAAAATATATCTTGTCTCGAAATCTACAGTAGGCAGACGACCCCTGGCGCACCATGAGGCTGTTGAACCAATGAAGAAGAGAGAGCAATGGCTGTAATTAGATTGACATTTTCTTGATTTTCTTTAGAAACAATCTTAAAACATGTTGTTGTTTCTTATCCCACTTGGTCGACAACAATACCTAGACCAGGTCCATGATGTATGTCTTAAAAATGACCAGTTGTGAAAAAGGTAAAAATGCATGTGGTTCTTTTGTCCTTGAACGGTTCCTTTTTATTCATTGACCTTGTGACACAAAAGATATGGGGCACCCAAAGGGAAAGTATTCTGACTTTTACCCCACCTGCTTTTACCCCAGAGCACTGGGTACCCATTTTAGTCGTTTTTTACAACATGCATGGGTTACAATGTGGCTATGCTAACCCGAAACTAACACGGGGTTCTTAAAAACATAAAATAAAGTTTAGGAAACTCTAAAAGAAAAGATGTAACTTAGAAATAAAAAATGAAAAAACCATTGTTCTAAATGTTAATAATTTAAACACAATTTTTTTTATACATTTGGTTCTTAACGTTCTCTCCATAAATTAATTCTACACTATTCCACGTCATATATCTTATGACTTATCTTATTTATCTATCAATCCTCTTTCCTGGCTCTAATTTTAAGACTGGATGTCTCTCAGATGCTCAACAATGTTTCCATATCTCCCTTTACCACTAGACTGCTTGTAATGTATTCCATTTACTCCGTGCCTCGTAAAAACATGCTTTACTGAATGGGGCATTGATCCACTGTCTGTCATCTATCAGTGTCTCAATTTGTCTCGACACCTTCATTGAGACCGAGAGAGTGGAGTTGAGATGTTTAACGAACTTTATCGAACGAATTCTTTTATGCGGCCGTCGCCTTAGTATTCTTGACTGTTGATTAAGAAAAAGATTTCAGTTTAGGTTAATCAATTAGAGTTTGGATGCCGACTTTAAAATATATTCGTTCCATGTTGTTGTTCTAATGCATCTGGCAATACAGAGACAGTTAATCTTTATGCCATAAACAAGGCTACATTGCATTATATTGTTGCATTATATTATATTATATAATGTTGCATATTGTTGCATTATATTAAATTGTAACATTGCATTATATTGTTGTATCCTTTTTTTTTCAATTCCTTCTATTAGCTCACACTCTCCCTATATATATCTTGTTCAAATTTTCAATCGTTCATGAAATACTTTTTTTATTCATCCACTCAAGTTCAAATTCATTTTTTTGAACTTGTAGTGGATGACACTTGAGGTTAATACTGTTTTTACAAATATTAGATTAATTAATTAAATTTAATTAATTAATTTTTAGTTTATTTTAGATTTAAGTTGCATGTATCTAATAATAGATGGCGCCAGATGTAAGAAGAAACTTTCAACTTTATTTGTAAAGAACTTTTCTGCAATAGAGTGAAAAAAGAAGTAGAATTGACTTTCAAAAAATTTTTATATTACTTGTTTAGTGTTTTTAACAAGATATTGTCTGGTATGAAATCCAACATCTAAACATATGAACAAACGTTATTGAAGTCAATCTTTTATGTTTCAAAAAAATTAAATTCATAGAAAAATATGGCGGTTTTACAATTCTTGGTAGCTGTAATTTTGCTTTATGATTAGGATGTGGTCAATTGTGCTGATGTAATATGAAAATCATATTAATAGGTAATGTAACTATTTTGCAACTCGTACTGGTAGTTTCAATATCCTTGTGGCTATTGATTGCTGTTCTTGTAGTGTAGTGATTAATTGCTGCTTTATATATCGATTTATATGGACCTGAATGGTCAGTAGCTAGCGCTCTGACGCTCGGTACCACAGGTTTCGGGTTCGAGTCCCGGCGGTGCCATGGATGTTTGTAGTGGTTTGGAATCCACTTTAAACCGTAGGTCCCGGTCTAATCGGATCGTAGAGTGTTGCGGATGCATTGTTACTCCGCGTCCGTGGCTTCTTTTCAAGTTACACGCGCCCCTGGGTAATGCAAAGTGAGTAACGTCTGGGCAGCGCTTGCCTTAAGGCATCAAGACCAGCTGTCTAAGTGTTTTCCAGCTGCATTAGAAAGAAAAAAATATCGATTTATGTTGAATTTTGTCGATGTTCTTGTGTTATAGTGACTTGCTTTAATGATTTAAGAAGAAACTTGTTGCACATTAACAATTTATTTCTAGATTTCTAGATTTTCATTATATTTTCTATTTATTTTTATATGTGCTTTCATAATAATACAATCTTACATTAAGCGTTACAGTTCAGTTAAAAGATCATGTTTGCATCTACGTAATTGAGAAGTCGTTCACGAATTTCACTTCTTTTTTCAATTCCTTCTATTAGCTCCCACTCTCCCTATATATGTCTTGTTCAAATTTTCAATCGTTCATAAAATACTTTTTATTCATCCACTCAAGTTCAAATACACTTTTTTTAACTTGTAGGGGTGTCACTTGATGTCAATACAGTTTTTTCAAATATTAATTCAGTAATTAAATTTAACTAATTAATTTTAGTTTTTTTTCAGATTTAAATTTTATATATCTACCAATAAATGGCGCCAGATAAACTTAAAAAAAAAGAATGAAAATTATTTATAAAGGTCTTTCTGCAATAGAGTGAAAAAAAAAAGTAGAATTAACTTTAAACAATTTTTTTTTATATTACTTGTTAATATATGCATTCAAAATATATGCATATCATGTATAAATCAATCCGCCAAAGAATCTCTGAGACATCAACAAGTTTTTTTCAATACCTCTCAAATTTAACTGGCTCTCTATTGATAGGTAAAAGTTTTAAAATCTATTCAAAAAGGCTGGAAAAGTACAACATAAAAATGTTTTTTAATTTACATTAACCATATTAATAAGAGATTTGGTGATTCGCCAAATGTGTCGTCATTATCGCAAAATTTGTGGTATTTTGATTATGTTAGTAGTACAATTACATAATTTCGTAGAGAAAATTTAAAAATTCTTTTAAAAATAAAATTCAATAAACCTTTTGAACTGCAAAATGTTTTTAGAATCTAAAAATTTGTTTTTCTAATACAGCTGGCAAACACTTAGACAGTTGTCTTGGGTGCCTGAAGGCAAGTGCTGCACCGACGCTACTCACTTAGTACTGCTCAAGAGTTGCGTGTAGCTTGAAGATAAGCTACGGACGTGGAGTAACTATAGCCACGCAACGCTCTACGAACAGGTTTGAGCAGGACCTATGATTTAAAGTGATTATGAACCACTACAAACATCCATGGCACCTCTGGGATTCGAACTTAAACATGTGGTACCGAGCGCCAGAGCACTAGCCACTCGGCTTCAGACTCCCATCTCAAATTTATTTGTATAATAATATCGTACTTTTTCAATTCCTTCTATCAGCTCCCACTCATATATCTTGTTCAACTTTTCAATCATTCATAGAATAGTTTTTATTCATCCACTCAAGTTCAAATACATTTTTTTGAACTTGTAGTGGATGACACTGGATGTTAATAAAAAGTTTTTTCAAATATTAATTCATTCATTAAATTTAATCAATTAATTTTAGTTTTTTTTTTTTAGATTTAAGTTGCATATACTACCAATAGATGGCGTCAAATAATTTTAAAAGAATGAATGAAAATTATTTATAAAGGACTTTCTGCAAATAGAGTGAAAAAAAGTAGGAATTGACTTTAAATTTCTTTTATATTACTTGTTTGTATTTAAGCAAACTTCCATCCAAAGAAATTATCTAATTGAAAGATCCACAATAGAGATCCGTATTTTTATTACAATATTTCAGAAAGTCACAACTAACATACGCGTAACATGACAATAGGGTTTCTAAAATGTGTTGTACGATAAAACAAAGTGTAAGATTAGATTCAAAAAATTTGTAAAAAAATAGACTACTTTTATTTTATAAATAAGGAACATATGTAAACAATGAGTTTAAAATAGCAAATTTTTCATACAGATGAAAAGATTTTATTTGTCAAAATTTAGCATCCAATTTGTTAAACAAGTCAAAAGCATTGTTCTGTCTATTTTTTTCTCATACGAAAGTTAATCTTTAACTTTCTAGAATTAAGTTAATATTAGCTACAACACTCCGCATTTGCCGTAAGTAAAACTCCTTAAACTAGTAAACAAAAATAACTAGTGACATTTTTTTCGAATGTAACTTTATAACATGGACCAAATCTCGAAATAGGGGTCATTGGGATTTGACAATTTTTTTGTGGCGCCAACTGGATGATAAATTGCCAAATGTGGTAACCCGGTTTCTTGTACTGTTTACAATTGACTTCAGTTTGACACTAAATACCTCTGTTCTACACTATACAGAGATACGATTTTATCATATGTTTTTTGGAACAGTAATCCAGGCTTTAGTTATTTAAACAATCTTTACGTACATAAAAGGCATTTATTTATGCATCACATTAAAATTAATTTCCATTAAATATTTCTAGAAATTATATTTCTGAATAACAGAGACATTTATCTCACTCTTGACTGATACCACACAGTGAGAATATAATAATATACTTTTGCCAAAATGTAACACCATAAAATCAAATCAAATGAAATGCAACTTCCAAAATAAATGTAGAAAAATTTAATGACTCAACGCAACAGAAATGTTCTCAGAAAGTAAACAGATAAAAATTTTCATTCTTGTCGAATTTATACATCCTTTAGTTTGAAGCGCATACTTAAATTAAACTTATTATGTGTTCTGAGAGAGTAATTTTCTTCTGTTTGCATATTCGTGTTTACAGAAAAAGTAATTATTTTCTCTTCGTAAAAAACTCTTTTTCAGTCATTTGAGTATCAAAGTAATTACTTCTACCTGCATTATATTTTTTCCTCTTTTCACTGGATTTGGATAGATTGTGAATATAATTATAAATATTTTTTTTCTTCTAAATGTTAAAAAAAATTTAGAACAATAATTTTTAATGTGTTTTATATAAAATTGAAATGTTCTTGTTATTTTATATTACTTTGTTTTAAAAAGAAAAAGTGATTTTAAGCAGATAATTATATTCTTTAGTAAGAAATAAATCTCCCTTTTTATTGCATTTTTAATTTGCCGTTTTTAAAAATTAAAGGCTTTGATTTATAATTCTAATTAAACTTTGTATAAATTTCTATATATTTAAGGCAAGAAATTTGTATTTCTTAGAACTTTAATCTGTAACAATTAGTTAAGTTCAATATTTTGTATAGAATTTCATCTTTTATTCCCTGAATTTAATTTTTTTTTACCAATAGAAGAGTGTTAGAATAAAAGGATTACATTTTGTTTTTTATTAAAAAAAATAATTTTATTTTTATTGTATTGTAATTACAAGTAGATATATATTCTTTCCATTTTAACGAGTGGCAACATTTAAATTGTTTTCTTAGAAATCGTTAAAAAAGAACTCAATACGAATTATTTTGAAGCTTTCCTAGTTCAGTAAATAACTAATTGGGTAAAAATGAAAATGAACCGATTAGAATGTTTAAGAATATCGCGAAAATTCTGAACGAACTTATTTTATATTTAGCTTGATGAAATTCATAATGGTAAGTTAAGTTAATCCGTTATTCTAAAATAAGAATATTCCGATTAGAATAATCCTTCAGAACATTAAGTTACATTAAATAAATAATGATTAACTGAATAACAAAGGATGTTCTTCATAAACCATAAAAAAATATATTTATTTATTTATTATTACATATTCATATCTCTCTTTTTAAATTTGATTATAAGATTTCTATATTTTAATTAAAAATTAGACTTAATTAGCATTTTGGGCCAAATAGCAAAATTGACGCCATTGGGCTTTGGCGACTTTTTTTGTGTCACCAACTGAGCTATAAGTAGTCAAATGTGGTTACCCGGAATTCTTGTACTGTTTGCAATTCAATTCACTTGTAATTGCAACCCTTCTCTTGGCACATTTTGGCGGAAAGAATTTTTGACGCCAAATCCCAGCGCAGACCCTATTCTGCGATTTTGCCACATTTTTGCTTTATTCTTAAAACAATACCAGGAAAGCAATTAACCGCTAAATGAAAAATTTAATAATAGGGTCGTAATCGGCATCTGTTTCTCTATTTGTGTTAATTTATTAGTTACGCTTATATTCATAAAGCTAACCTTAGCAAAATGTTCAGCATTTCCAAAGGATTGGCGACCGACAGAGAGTAGTGATTGCATAAAGCAAAAGATTTCTGTATATTTTATAACTATCTTTATTTTCTATATTCTTAAAATTTAAAAGCTTCATCTTTTTACACTGAATATATTGTTTGTTTTAATTGTTGCGTAGTCAAAAAGTCACAAAAATTCTTACTAACCATATTTTAATCGCATAAAAACTGATTAATTTTTATGGAAAAATTTCAGGTAAAATTGCAGAAGGGTGCTTGGGTTTAGCATCAAAAATTTTTTTCGACAATGCCCGCCAAGTAATAGGTTGCAAGTTAGTGAATTACAAGAAGTTCTAGAAACCCGGGATACCACATTTGGCGACTTATCACTCAGTTGGTGACACAAAATGAAGTTGCCTAATCCCAGATCGATTTGGCCGAATTTCTCTTTTATAGTTTTAATAATCGTCTGTTTCCATCGGAATAAATGTTCACAAAAATAATTAAATAAATTAGTCGTAGCTTAAAAATTATATCAAATATAAAACTGAATTTATCAATATAAAAATTGAATTTCTTTGAATTTACTATATTTTAGCAACTAAAATTACTTCGTAATTTCAGTTATTTTTTAAGTAAATAAAAAAAATGATTAAAAAAATTAGTCATAAAATTAAATCTTCTGAAATCATTTCGGAATTTTTAAAATTATATTCTTTTGTTTAATTAATAATTAATTAAAAAAATTTAATTAATTTAACAATTTAATTGTTTATTCGTCTCGTGCTATTATATATAGTTTAAAATACATTTTTGTTTGCAAAATTTTTTTAATTTATGTATCGACATTCTTTTTATTTTTGTGATAACAGAATAAAATTTTTGTGGTAATTCCGCTGTTAATATTAAGATACCACAGTGATATTTTATTTTAGTTTAAAATTTTTATGTATTTTATTATTTAGAAAAACATTAATTTTTATTACTTCTTATCTGCGACTCGTATTATGTGTACTTTTGTTAAAGTACAGCTCTTTCCTTTCATTCACAACTCTTGCAAGTTTCTTCTTTATCTTATTGATTGAGAAATATTGGTTATTTTTTCTGTGACCCAAAAAAGTATCTTCTATTTTTATCTTTCAAAAGTCATTTTTCAGCTTGGCTTTATAAAATAGATTTTTATGAAACTTCCTTAGAAAAAAAAAACCCACACATTGCACGGGGGTCTATAAACTGCATCGATAAAATCTAAGGTTTTTTGCCTGTAACTGATGAAAGTGTAGGAAATTGAGCTAGTTTAAATTCTATGGAAAAAAAATTTCACTATTAAGTATAAATAAAAATATTTGCTTTCAATTTCAGTTTTGTAACTTTTATTGCCTTTAATATGATGTCCATATCTTCTTGTAATTAACTGTTATTTAATAATGTAAAAATCGCAACTTAAAATTTAGATAATTACTTAATTTTTAAGCCGTTTATTTTTTACATCTATGAAAGCTTCATTACATTATATTTTTAAGTTAACGGAATTTAATTAAGTCCTTCCGTTTAAATATTTTAAACTGTTTATTAATTACTGGAGCACGATGGCTGAGTGAGTAGTGCTCTGGCACTCGGTGCCACAGATTTCAGTTTCGAATCCCGGCGGTGCCATGAATGTTTGTAATCCGGAATTTACTTTAAATCGTTTTTTTTTTTCTTCCCAACGCAGCTGGCAAACACTTCTTGATGCCTTAAGGCAAGCGCTGCACAGACGTTACTCACTTTGCATACCCAGGGGGCGCGTGTAACTGGAAGATACGAACGCGGAGTAACAATACCCTTACGATCCTATTAGGACCGCGACCTACGGTTTAAAGTGGATTCCGAACCCGGCCATGTCACCGCCGGGACTCGAACCCGAAATTTGTACCGAGCGCCAGAGCTCTAACCACACGGCCATTCAGGCCCTTCAGGCCCTTAAATCGTAGGTCCCGGTATAATAGGGCTGTAGAGCGTTGGGCGTAGGGCTGATATCCCTAACCCATAAAAAGAAAACATCTCATGTTTCGAAATCTGCCAGTAGGTAGACGGCCTTGGCCCATAATAGGTTGTTGCGCCAGTGATGATTATTATTATTATGCGTATTTTTATTTCTGTATATAAATAAATCTGTACAAAATTAAAAATAAACCTCATCATATTCTGTCATTGTAATTCTTGGAGCAACTAGGGGCACTTATAAAAAAAAAAATTAATCTAGTATCTATTTAAAATATTATAATACAAAATCTCGAAATAAATTAAGCTCACATAAATTTGAAATAATTAAATCAGATTATTCCAACTTAAGTCTCAAAGACTTTAATTTAATTTAACGTCTCGGTTTTCTTTCCAGCGCATAACTTTATTAAAAAAAATATTTTGTTAGTAAAAGCAATCAAAAAAACGTAAAAAATATACAGCAATGAATTGTTTTGGAAATCACATCTGATACTACCATAAGGACTGTAATGCCTCTGCTATGCTAGGCCTATAACGGCTTCAACAAGAGGACAATTTCAGGTTCATGGTTTCAATCACCACTAGTCATCGTGTCTACATCGAATCTAATTGCCTGATCTGTGGCAGATCTTAACTATCACACGGCGTGAAACACGAAACCTCAAGGGATTCACTTTGTAAATAAATGGAATCTCCGGCCTATTCACTTCAGAGAAAAAAAAAAAACACTTCTGGTCAACTCGTCGCAGAACTCTCTCTCTTCTTCACCAAAACTCTCCTCTGCAATCAGATTTGAGTGGCAGGTTATAATCATTAGCGCAAAGCACTAATTGCATGTAATATAGTTATCCACAATACTGCTTATCGGCTGACAAATTTGAGTGATGTGTTATATATTCGTCGAATAGTATACATTCTTTCTGATGAAATGTCGGAACTCTTTCCATGGGAAAAAATGCTACAGGTCTATTTTTCCACAAATTTTCTTTAAATATTTTCAAAATTTTTATGGACTACATTTGTATAATTTTTTTTAAAATTATCTTAATATATTGCCAATATTACTTTGATGATATTTAATTTTTTAATTGCAGTAAAATATTTAATAGATGTATTGCCACAAAAAGATTTCTTATATTAAATGAAATTCCCAAATAAAAAAATAATTCTTTTATTACTATCTTCCTAGAATTCTTTTCATCACCACCTGATAGTACATTTTCCCATTCCATCGTCAATTAGTTCTGTCACTTAATACAAATACAATCAGACGGATACTGTGTCGTTATTCTATTCTGTTTTTATTTATGGGAACCAATAAAGACGATTTATAAGAAACATGTTGTCCATATAATGGTGGAAACATGTATACGAGTAGAAGAAAGTAATATTCTGTTGTGTAAAAAAGGACATGAAACCACCGATAAATTTATTCGCGAAAATAAATTATGTTGTTGTGTTGGCAATTTTTTGATTTTGGCTTTTAATATGCTGGATAATAACAAGGGTTTAAGATAATTACACGCCATAAATGTAAAAATACGAAAATTTTCTTTTATGTTATCTTAACAACTTAAAGTTATCAAAGAGGCCAATGACCGAGTGTCTAGCACTCGGTGCTACAGGTTCGTTTTCGAGCCTTGGCAGTGTTATGGATGTTTGTAGTGGTTTGAAACCCACTTTAAACCGTAGGTCCCGATCTAGTATCTGAAAAATTTTGAAATGTTTAATCAACTATTTTATCATGCGGTATTGCTCATGATATTGCACATACTATTTTTTACATTTAAAATATGCTATTAAACAATATTAGGATGTTATTAAACAACGTTTTTTTTTTTTATTTTCTGGTGTTTATATCATAAGAAACTTAGATAACATGAAACCTATTGTATTTGCGCATCAATAAAAAGCAATGAACAATTTTCATTTACTTTTTCTCATTCGTCTTAGTAAATGATTCTCCAAAGATCAATTGTAACACTAAAGTAATTTTTTGTAAATGTCATAAAATATTGTCTGTGATCTGATGACTGAGTGACTATATGCACGATGTATATAATGAAAAGGAGCCTGATGACCGAGTAACTAGCTCTTTGGCTCTCGGTGCCACAGGTTTCAGGTTCGGAGTCCCGGCAGTACCATAGATGTTTGTAGTGGTTTGGAATCCACTTTAACTCGTAGGTCCTGGTCTAATATAGCTGTGGAGCGTTGGGCGTAGTGCTAACAACTCTATTCAGTAAAAAGCATCTCCTGTTTCGGAATCCAGCACACCATGGACTGTGGTACCCGGGAATTATTTAGTTTACAAAAATAAAGAAATAAAATGAAATCCATCATCATCAGTTCGCAACAGCCCTCTTGGTAGGCTAAGGTCGTCTGACAAATGGCAGATTACGAAACGAGAGAATGTTTTTTTTTTTTTTTTATGGTGTACGGTTGTCAGTCATACGCCTAACAGTCCATTAAACTGGGACCTACGGTTTAAAGTGGATTCCGAACCTCTACAAACATTACATTGCACCGCGGACTTGAACCCGAAACCTGTGGAATCAAATGAAAATGAATGCCACTAGAACGCTAGTCACTCGGCCATAAGACAATAGGAAATCAAATCAATAAAATGAGATTAATCATTCGAATTCAAATCATTCAAATAGAATCTCTTCAAAAATATTAGTTCTGTAGGTAGTAGCCCAGAATGGCATGGTGGATAGATCATTGATCAAAGAGCATTTTTTTTTTCATTCAAATGTTGATTAATTTCTCGCATTAAAAAATTTCTGAATTAAAGGCAATATGTTATTGTTTAAATCGTTTTTTCTTCCAAATTTATAACCAAATTAGAAAATATGGAATTGAATATTTTTTTCTTGTATTTGAATGTTTATTTTTCTCCTTTCTACCACTACTTTTTTTCTGTTTTCTATATTCTACACTTTCTTAAATATCTGAAATAAGCCCTGTTTGTTTATTTGTTATTATTATTATTATTATTATTATTCAATTATTATTCAATTATTAATTCAAATGCCTGACACGCGGCTCAGTGGCAACGTGCGCACGCTGGTGAGAATTTTTGCGAAGGTTCAATCCACTGGCGGCTTTGTGGATGGCGTTTATGATGTTCAGTATCTTGCCTCGTTAATCGGACTGCCTGGTGAGAGTTTTCCGGGTTTTCTCCCATGCGATATACAAATTCGGGGGTAATTCCCCTAAGTTCTTCCGAAGGCACTGCCCTCCTTCAGAGACACATAGCAGAAGTCAGACTTCTACTTACGGATGCTCCATCAAAAACAGGAGTTTCCCTCCTTCGATGAGGTATACGACAACAACATTAATTTTAGTTGCTAATTAATTTATAGTTATTAATAACTCTCTGTAACTAATAACTTTCTGTAACTAAGAAACTAAAAAGAAAAACGTATTCTGCATTAAAAAAAAATTATAAAATGTTTGATTTACTATGTAACGAACTGTTTTAATTTATTACATGATTTTGCATTGCTTATTCATAGAATAGCACTTAAGTTTGACACTTTTGAAAGATAAATTTTTAGATAATATCCAGTTACGAGAAGTTAAAAAAGAGTAAAAAGTACTTTGTAAATATAGTATAGGGCAAAAAACTATTTATCTAAAAGATACTCCATAAAATTTTATTAAATAAACTATGCTCATTTTCTGCCTGGTCAATGTTTAAAGTGCATATCTTTTAGTTTCCTTGTTGACATTTCATAAAATTTTATGAGAGCTCTTCAAATATAATTATGCATTATTTTTTTTACTCCTTTGTAAAGTTGTAAAAAACTAGAAAGGCATCTTTTTTTCTTTGTTAAGTTGCATAATAATTTGTTCATTACAAATACTCTAAAGAACTCTAAAAGAAATCAATTGACAGACAACCGAATTAGTAGAGAAATCACTTTTATTTGTAATAAAAATTATTAATTTTTTTTTTATTTTCAATGCTAAGCAAAATGTTACATAGAACAATAGCACTACCAAGAACTAAGAACAAAAAAGAAGACCAGAGTCATTGCCTAATGAGCGATCTTGCCTCTCAATATCTCGACTCTTCTGTAGGTCCTGCGGCCTGGTGGCTAATTGACTAGCGCTTTGGCCTTTGGTACAACAGGCTTCAAGTCGAATCCTGACGGTGGCACGAATATTTGTGAATGTTTCGGTTCCACTTTAAACTGTAGGTCCCGGCCTAATTAGCCTAAAGTGAGCACACAATAACCATAGTGCGACAAACCAAACCTCTGTAGGTCCACGAAGAGTCCCACATCGAAGAAGATGGTCCCTGTCCATTATTATCCAGAGTTATTAAAGTGGGAAAAAAAGTATTTTGTAACGATCATTGGATCTGGATTTTCTTGAACTGGAATCGCCTACCCGCGTTCCACTGTAGAATCTCAAGATTCATAGACAAAGAGTAGAGAGGTTTTTGCCAAAATTGTAGAATACTTTCAGCCGCTAGAAGAGTTTACAGGATGCGCCAAGCCTACGTTGCACCCCAAAATTGGTACATCCATTCTAAAATTCAATATATTATTTAGAAATTCCTATACATTCTAGGCATCATTTAAAGTGCCCAAAAAGTGTTTTTTAATAAAAATTATAAATTAAAGTAAAAATGAGTCACCTAAAAGTAAAATTTATTTTGCTATCAAATAATCCATAACTATTTTTCTTGTATGAAAGCAATATTATAAGTGAAGTTTTCCGTGGAACTTAAAATGTTCTGATTAATCTTCAGTGGCAACGCGGGCCACTGGTGAGCATTAGGGCTGAGGTTCAATCCGCTGGCGGCTTTGTTGTAGACACTGTTTCAAAAACGAGAAGTCACGATGGCATTTTAGATGTTCAGCATCTTCCTCGTTAGTCAAAATAACTGGTTGGAGTTTTCCGAGTTTCTTCCCATACGATACGCAAATGAGGGGTAGTTAACCGAAAAAGTCCTCCCGGAAGGCACTGCCCTCCATTTCAGCGACACGGCGCCAAGTCAGGCTTCTACCTACGGGTGTTCCGTCACAACTGAACCTCCCCCACCATCCCCTTCCCTCCCTTCATGATATATTACTCATGGGATGCCCTTCACGCACTGCAGGAACTTAGATTAGACACGACACAAAAATTTATCACACACAAAATAATAACTTGTATATGATATACGAAATCAGCCACAATATGCGTATAATATGTTCATTAAATGCACGATGCATATAATGAAAAGAGGCCTGATGTCTGCTTAGCTCTCCGTGCCACAGGTTTCAGGTTCGAATCCTGGCGGGGCCATGGATGTTTGTACTTATTCAGAATCCACTTTAAACCGTAGGTCCTAGTCTAATACGAGTGTAGAGCAGTGGGCGACGATCTGGCAACCCAACCCCTAAAAAAAATCTCCTGTCTCGAAATCTGCCAGTAGGCAGACGGCCTTGGCCCATCATGGATTGTTGCGCCACTGATTGTGATGATATAATGAAGAAGTTATTTAAGAAATATTGAAGCATAAAATATTTATATATTTTTTCTTACTAGTACCTCTTTGTTTAAGAAAAATATATTTATTTTAAAAACATATAGGGCTACATATTATAGGCTGCATTATCTAAATCGTTTATTGTCGTATTTCTTTTACAATAATATGCTGAAATTTTAAATTATAATATTAATAATTCAATTTTCTTCCAAATATAACTATTTATACATTGCAAATGCATATTTATTATTATTTTTTGCATTCATTCATAAACATAACTATTGTAAAAATTCTATGTATAATAGAAAGTGGGACAAAATGGATAAACCCATTTTTGTATATTTATTTTTATGATCCACTTAAAGATCCATAGAAAATAGCAATTTATTGATTAGAAGAAACCATAAATTTTTCTTATAAAATCAAGCGAATATATTTTATGCAAATTTGATATTTCAGACTACTTAAAGTAGAATACTAAAGAAACACATTTTTAATCTCCTAGTAAGAAGAAAATGCTTGAATGTAAACTTGATCGTTCTAAAAGAAAATATATAGTAAATTTTAAAAAAGAAAATTATATATAAAAATTTGTGATAAAAAAATATTTTAATAAAATAATCATTTTGTTTTTCTTTATTACGATACATAATGGTCATATATGCAAATAATAAATTCCAGAAATTTTGGTTTATTTAAAAAAAAAAAAACATTTTGTCATACAAAGATGTGTTTCTTAAAAAATGTTTATCAAATATTTAGCTAATTTACAAAGAATTAGTTAGTTGGTGTATAGTTATTGTATTAAGTATAGTAATTCCATTCTACTGTGTTTTAAGAAAAGACTATAAAACTATATATTTTCTGTGCGTGTAAGATTTGAAATGTAAGTAAATGACATAAAAGGAAATAAAACTAAGCTCTAGAATTGCCATGAACTCATCGTGATCTAACTCCAAAAAGGATAAGATTTTTGGTTTGGTTTGTCGCCCTACGGTTCTTTTGTGCACAATTTAGGCTAATTAAGCAGGGATCTACAGTTTAACGTGGATTCCGAACCACTAACAAGCATGCATGCCTCCGCCAGGATTCGAACCTGGTACCAAAGGGGCCACAACGTTAGCCAACTGGCCAACAGGCCACACACTTCTCATTGGAGTAGACATTTCTCAGCTTTTACTCTATCACCAATCACTATGGAACAACTCATAATATACTTCGTATAAAAATCTGTAGTTTTTCGACCTGCTGTGAAGTTTGTACCGAATTTAAATTTAACTTAAATTCTTTTATTTTTTAATTTTTATTGTATCTTGCTTTTATTTATTTGTAGTATTTTTTATTTTTATTTTTATTTATTTTTTTGATTACCAAATTGATTAAATTTTAGAAATTTATCTTTTATTTATTTTTACTAACATTAAAGCAGCCTATTAAAATTTAAATCATATTTATGAATTAAGATGAGGAGGTTTAAGGGGTATTTCCCCCCTGTTAGTACTCAGTAATCGGTACGCCAGTCGCACAGACATTCGCTAATTTCAGGAAGTCTCATTATACATGACACCAAATATCTGCTGTCCGATTTGAGTGACAGGGTGTTCTCATTAGTACAAACACTAATTGAGTGTAATATAACTACCCACAATACTACGTGTCTGCTGTCAAATTTGAGTGTTGGGCTGTTATTATATACTTGTCAAATTACAGAAACCTCTCTCATGGGAATGAAATTCCAAAATTCTTTCCTTGAGAAAAAATGCTACACCATTAAGAAAAGTAATTCAACTGTGTTGATAAGAAATTTATAAATGTGTTATTTAATTCAAGTATAATTTATGGTAGAGATATTATGTCGATTTGCAATATTCTTGTATTTGTATCATTTTCTTCCGGTAAGAACTTATGCTTTTGCTCTTATTTATTCTTCAAAACAGAATACAGAGGTTCACTTTGAAGCATCCAAACCCTGCTTTTAACAATTTGCATCCCAGAACAACCTCACTGATCAATGACTTGCAGACTCTAAGCACTTAAGAGCCTCTAATGGGGAACCATTTTACACTGCATTTAACGGGAGTTCTCCGGCAGAAGTTAATTTAATCTCTTCCAGCGCTTAAAAACATAGCTCATTTAAACGAGCTCTTCGGTGTACCATCCCTGCACTTGTACCACTTGGGACACTATTGATGAGCGTGACAATAAACTGTCGATGTATCATAAATATTTAGCAAAGGTGTTTTCGGTAGATGTTTTCATTCATAAAGAGCTTCATAATAAGTGTATTGTGTACGCCTAAATAGCACTCGGGGGAAAGGATCAGAATGCTTTTTATTCTTCTACTCACGCATGGAGTTGCATAATATATGACCCAGTTGTGGAGTGCTAACTGGCTCGTCAGAGGACGAAGATTTGATTCCGTTGCTGACGTCAACTTCGATCAACGGTTTAAAAATGAATAGATTTGGAGCTGGTTTAACGGAGGCTTTCACATCGACAATGGGAATATTTGTTTTGATAATTCGGTGTTTTTACCTGTCATTTTGTGTGTGTGTGTGTGTGTTGTGTGTGTGTGTGTGTGTGTGTGTGTGTGTGTGTGTGTGTGTGTGTGTGTGTGTGTGTGTGTGTGTGTGTGTGTGTGTGTGTGTGTGTGTGTGTGTGTGATATTTTACGCATATTTAATAAAAACAATCATATTTAATAAATACAATTAATTACGCATATTTAATAAAACAATAAAAGCAATCAATTTCTTCTTGGTAAGAATTTTGTTGGTGGCAAATTTTTTTTGCTGTACAAATAAAACGTAATTCCTAATTGATGCTACATGTGAATGTATTATAATTTCTGAAAATTTTCAATTATTTAGCAACGTATTTAATTATATTAAGCAATGTCTGGCGGTGGTATGAATGTTTGTAGTGGTTCAGAACCCACTTTAAGTCCAATATCACTGTAGAGCGTAGGGCTGACAACCCTATCCTGTAAAAAAAAAACCATCTCCTGTCTCTAAATCTGTCAATAGGCCAATTATTTTTATTTTTATTTATTTTTATTACTTTTATTTTTACTTTATATTTTAAACTCTTTATGTTTAATATTTTTTAATTACTTATGTAACAGGAGGTAAAGAGAAAGTACTATCCCCCAAGTTCTTCATAACTGGCACAACCTTTGCGTTTGTAGAAGAGCAAAATAATGCTATACTTCTTCTTCCGTATGAAATAATCTTTTTCTTTTTTCACTGTTTGAATCTTCAATTTCATCAATTCCTTTTATTCATCTCTCAAGCGAAAAGAATTGTTTCACCTACGGATAGTCCACTTTTGAAATAATGGCAGAATAACGCTGCAAGAAAGAAAAGTTCTACGCAAAATTAATTTACTGTTGACTCTTCTTTATATCAATAATGCAATTTGACATTAATTTCTGATTATATATATATATATATATATATATATATATATATATATATATAAACTTATCGGTTGTACCCATTCAGTGACCAAATAGTGAATTCGTGAATTTTCAGTACAGTAACACCATTGTGTTCATTTATACCTATTTAATGCACGATATATTATTCTATCATCATATTTATTTATATTTTAATACTATGGTTTACTATAATTATTTTATTTTATACTTCTAATGTAATATTCTGACAAATGGATCGTCTTCTACTTATTCAAAAACGGATCCATCGAAAAACACAGTTGTAGAACCTTATCATAAAAATTTCTAACTCCACTGTAAAGCATTATTAGTAAACTAAACGTTAATACGATAATACAAAATATGCAACATAATTATATGAAATAGCCTTTTATAGAAACATGTTAGAGAAAATAAAAATATCACTTATGTGAAGAAGCTTACAAAAGATAAGGGACATTTATATATTTTTCAATGAACTCGATTATATACAAAGAAAAATATGTAAGAATACAGAATTATGTAAAGAAAAATATGTAAGGAATACTGAATTATGTAAAGAAAATATGTAAAGAATACAGAATTATGTAAAGAAATGTGTTGAAAGAATTTTTTTATTTCAGTGACCAAAATTCAAAAAGGAAATTAAATTAAGATTCCTTTAATATTTCAAAAGATATTTTAAACATTCTTTTTCAGTAGGCATCAAATAATACTTTTTCTATCTATATTCAAAATTTTTCATTGAAATAAAAAAATTATTATTTATTTTAAAAATTGTTCCTTAATTTTTTTGTATTCATCTCTCTGTCTCTTTTACTTTATCTCATTTTCTTTTATCTCTTTTTCTTTTCAACTACTGCATATTTTTAATGCACTAATAATTCTCGCCTCCATTAAAAACAGGTGAACTTTCAAATCTATTAAATAATATCGCTCACAGAACCGCAACCCTTTCGTCTTCCCTTCTGTGTGACGGCAAGAAAAATCGTCTATCTTTTTTATTTATTTATTTATTTATCGTCTGCAGCGAAGGATGTTCGAGTGGCGAAGTGTGTCACTGTGAATTTGCTGTCTGCTGAACCCCAGTCGAAGCAGCCAGCCAGGCGCTAGAATCGTTTGCTTTTTTTCCCCTTCTTTTTAGTACATTCTATCGAAAAGAAGAAGGGGGGAAAGAACGATCCTCATGGCACAGTGCCAGGTCTAGAATTGAATGCCATGTTTAATTTTGAGACCCCTTCTCTCTACCCTCCCCCTTTGAAAAAGTCCACCCTCTTCGAGCAAATTCGAAAATGCAAAAGAAATCGAATTCGTTTTTCGTTTGCTGTGTATTTGTGTCAAAGGAAATTTGTATCGCTTTCAGCGATCCGTTTATTTATCGTTTGGTGGACGTTCTATTGTTTTCTTTTGCGTAAAATATTTTTTGTTAAAAATCGTTTGGGTGGATATCGAAATGAAAATAATATTCTGAATAGGTTTTTTTCTGTTTAAAAATTGAACTGAATATATTCAAGTTCTTTGCATTATCTATGTGTATTGTGTTATATTTTTAAAATGGATTGAATATATTTTTCTTTTAAATTTATGGATATGCAATGAGAAGCTTTCACTGACATTTTAAAAGACTTTTTTTCAATCAGTTCTTGTAATGATGTAGCTTATGTTTTCAAATGAATCAGTTAATAGTTTTATACAGACGTACTCATTTGCTTTTCGTACACTTTTTTTTTTTTAAATGTATTTGAAAAAAATTATGTTCTATATATTAAAAAAATTAAATGTATTTTTTATTTGTTTAGCAATTTATTGTAATTATTTTATTGTAAATAAATATTTTGAAAAAAAAATTAAATGAAATGAAAATATTAAAAATAAATTTACCTAATAATTCGGATATTAAAAATTTTTGTTTCATTGTGTTCATTAATTTAAATATTAACTGTTATATTGTATTTATTTAGTTAAAAATCAATACCCAAATTACATTCGAATTCATATTCAAGCGCTTTTTATAAAAATGACACCAAGTAAAAGATTTTCATCAAAATAACATAGCTTATTAAAAATAAAATTATTAATTCAAAAAATAAATCGAATAAAAATTACCTATGAGAAAAAAAAATGAAATTATTTTTAAATTAAGTAATTAAAATCAAAATGGCAAAAATTAAAGTGTTGGTTTACATATATATATATATATATATATATGAATTTGAAAGCAAAAAATTGTGTTAAATTTTATGCTTAGCATTAAAATAATGTAAAAACTAAATATTCTCGTATAAAATATTTCCAAAATATTTTATACTATTAAAAATCATATATATACTTTTATAACCAAATGTCTTTTAAATTATTATTATTATCTTCTATTAAGTTGTCGATTTACAGAATTTAACTGTATTTCTAGTTTCAATATCTAACTAATTATATCTTTTATATTTCAAAATATTGGTTATCTGTAAATGAATATTTTAATGTAACAAAGTAAAAGTGTAAAAGAATATTTTAATGTATTATAATTTAAATAAAACATTTTCTAAAGTAAGGGATCTTTTTTCTTTATAAACTTTTAATATCTTAAATTATAATGAATAAGCAATTAATTAATTCATGATAGTTAAATACTGAGTAAATAAAAAATTAATTATAAAATATTATATTTAATCCCTTGAAATTTCTCTTAGTCCAAAAAGCCTTAGTTCAGTGATTATCAAAGATTTTTTGCCTTTAAAAATCCTTTCCTTACTCATCAATGGGAATAATTTATAAGCTTCTTTTCTCCCGCTTTTTATCTTTTTTCACATCATGATTTCAACTTTGATGGATTTTTTCAGTTTATTTTATATTAACAATGTATGAATAGAAGGTTTTTAAATTGAAACTGAATTATTCAGAACATTAGTAAGCAAAATTCTCAACGGGAACAATTAATTAGTATGTATATTTCTTATTTCCAAGTTTTGAGTAACCATGAGTTGATAATAAGAAGTTTATGTTATCAATTATATCCAACTGAGCGATTGAAGTTCTTAATTAGTATTTATCTGATTTTCATTTCTTTTTTCTCTGATGACCTAAAGTTTTATCAACCGTATAGCTCGTTGACTCGCAGGCACCAGACTTACGGGTCTTTCTTTATTCCAATTAAGTGATTTTTTTTTTCCTATTTATGTTAATAAAAAAATGCATTATTGATTTAATTGTTATATAAAAGTTTTTAATGTGTATGTTTTTCGTGGCATATGTTGAAGTTCCGTTGCAAAATACATGATAAACATGTTTATATACATCTAAAATGCATTAATGGGTTTCAGTTTTAAATGAGAAATAAATTTTTAATTTGCTTCTTCCAGGTAGTCCAGAAGAGTTCGTCCATCGACCTTAGCCACTATGAGGCGCTGAAGAAGAACAACGAGGCTCTGCGTCAGAAATTAGATGAACTTCTGAAGACAACCAATGAGCTGCAGGATGCCGTGAGTACTGTTTTGGTCTCATGTGAAGTAGCAATCGAATGCTGTTTTTCAGTAGTAATTAAATGCTGTTTTTAGTAGCAATTAAATGCTTTATTTTTGCTGGAATAATATGAGCTATGGGGCTTGATGGCCAAGCGACTAGCTCTCTGTGGAGGATTCGGATATAACCTTCCGGTGGGCAGGAGTTGCCCCGCGGTCCATAGTTTGCCCATCGCTGTGCTAAAGCAATCTAATACTGCAATAGTGCTTGAGCAATTAGCAAAGCCTGCGTTAAAATATTTAATCTATGTATTTTAGTTAATGAGTTACTGTGTACATTGTGAGCTAGTAAAGATATTTTTGTTTCTGTTTCTTCTTGAGGTTTATTCTGTTTTATATTCATTTTTATGGTTTCAGGAGATTCGTTTGCAGAAGAAGGATTCCGAGGTTCAACAGCTGAAACAGGAATAAATGACAAGCAACTCCCTGTGTGCCAATTTGGTAAGACATTTAAAAGAATAATTTTTTAAATTTATTTTTACCCACGTCCTTGAGCAATGCCGAAAACAGATAATTTGGTACATGCGTTTCTTCCGATTTTGAAAAATACATAAGTCGGAAGCATCATTACAGTTTGTACTTACATCCAAAAGTATAGCTTAAATTAAATTCCAACCTAAATTTGTCCATAAAAATTAACATAAAAAATTCTGACGCTTAATTTGTATTTATTCTTTAAATTCTACTAGCCATTTATGAAACATTGATTCTGATTTAAAATAAATTTTATTAGAAAAATTAATACGTTACAGTACTAATTGCAGTTTTTTCGAGACTCATAAAATATAATATCTATGCATATGCAAATTCTATTACAATTAGGTATCGTATTTTTAATTATAACGACTACAATCATAGGTATGGGACTAGTGTTGTAAAGTTTTTGTTTACAAACAGTTACTGTATATTTCAGTATATAAACCGAGGAATTTTAGAACTTTTTTAAAATTGAATTACACGGGTCCGGTTATATATGGATCCGCTAATGTTTCAAAAAGTAGGTATTTTTGTAAGCCGGGCTAAAGTTACCATTCACCCTAATATCGCTAAATAAAACACGTTTTCATTTATAAAAGTAAATTAATTTATAAAAAACTTTTTTTTTGAAATGTTCGTTTTTATAAAAAACTCATTATAAAAAGATATGTTACATTATTTCTGCTTATGTGTCCCATTCACAATTTAATTTATGCTTTTTACATCTAATATATAAAATTTAAATACATTCTTGTTGTATAAAATGTCACAGGGCTTGGGTTCGAGTCCCGACTGTGCCAGGTTCGGAATAAACTTTTTAAGTCTTAAGTCACGATCAAATATAACTTTTGACCCGTCATGGGGCTTTTGCGCCAATGAAAAGAAGGTTACTTTTAATGAAATTCTAAATCTCGATTTTCAATCTTTATTAATATTTCATTCGAAGTCAAACATATTATATTTATTTAATTGAAAATAGGCAATGATAGATTATTTTTCTTATAAAATTCATTTCATATTTAGTAAAATAACTTTAAAATAATTAATTTCAATAATAAAATAAATCATTTCAATCTCTTTACCTATCATGCATGCCTTTCAAAATGTATCAATGTCTTCTATATAAATATATGCTTCCTTTTACAATGCATTAAATACAATACATATGATATTTTATAAAAGTTATCGAAAATGGTTATTACTAACCTGTATGTTTGTTAATATCCATTTTATAAACATGTTTTATGATTGCTCACTCTAAATTTAAATGCTTTAATTTTAGGTTTAAAATAACATGAATGTTTGTTCATTTATTGTCTTTATAAGAAATAATTTATTTATTTCTGTCAATTGTTTAGGAACACAGGTTGCTTGTGACGCTAGAGGAAGGAAAGAGAGACAATAGCTTTGAGAAGCAGTTTCAGAACTCAGAGCTGTAAAAGATTATTGAAAATTATTATGTTTTGAACTATCTCTGTTTCCGAAAATGTTTAAGTAAATTAGCATGTCAGAAGTTAACATACAAATTAATATTAATTTATTCTCCACTTTTAGCAATATGGAAGATATTCAGACATTTTTTTTGTAATACCTTTGATTTACTCCATGAATTAAATTCAAATGAATAAAAACTTAAATGGAATCCATTGAGACGAGGTTTAATGTCTGCATCATTAAAATTATTCATTTCTGAAAAACGTCACTGAAAAATAAACAATGGACCTAAGGCTGAGTTTTCACATTTTAATTTGATTATTAAAAAATGTGTGAAAAGCCAGGTTTTAATAAAATCTACTAGTAAAAATAAAATGGCATAATTAACAGGAAGGTAAAAATTTTGCATTTGACTGGACATCTGCGCCGATATTTCGTGGTTTTCTTCTGACATTGTGTGGAGAAAGAGAGCTCTCCTCACCTCTCATTGTAAAAACCACATGAAATATTAATTAAGGGTGAAATGCAGAAAATAATTTTTGCATTTGTACTTTTTTTAAAAGCTTTTTAATTAAGCTTTAGTTTTTATTGGTTTCATTAACGAAATACATTATACTAAGTAAGGCTATAGTATTAAAAACATACAATCTCAGAGATAAACTCTACATTTGGAAGAGAAACTGCTAATAGCGAAACTAATTTTAGAACTGTTTTTTATTATAACTTTCACTTTGAATCATTTTTCATTAAATTATACTTTCAAGTACTGAACAGTAAATTTAATTCAACTGAAAGTGAAAATTCTGAGACTCTAATTTTATTAAGTTTTTTGAATTACTTGCTTTTACTTTGGAAAACTGATGGTATTGCTGTGAAAACAGTATTAGTTTGTGTAGATGTTGATTTGATTTAAAATGTAATACAAGCTTCAACAAATAAAATTCATTTTGTAGAAATTATATAAGTTAAATCTCAAAAGTCAGCTCGAATTCGTCAAAATCAATTATTGAATCAAATGTTTTCGCTTTTTTATTTGTTTATATAAAATAGTACAAACGATAACTACGGCAGGGAAAGAGCTAATGAGTTAATATATTTTAAATAAATATGCATATTTGTTTCCTTTCAAAGCAATATATTCTACATATCTAATTTTTTTCCTTGAATTTAATTATTTTACTTTAAGATATTTTGTTAAATGGTGAATAAACGTGATATCTATGTTATTCTGTGTACAACAATGAGTATGGAAAATCTATGCTACACATGCATTCTTCCTCTTGGCAGGGAAAAAGCGAAGAATGCCTCGGATCTTTCTCAAGCAGCTCCGATTCTCTCTCCGCACGAGTCAAAGTCCACCCTGGCCAAGTCTGAG